>BJCO01364632.1:0-12257 GCA_018326465.1 Flaveria floridana
ATTTTAAATAATGAAACAAATAAATCTCTCTTGAACAAAATCATCCATATAATTTTGTTCTTAACACAAGAGCAATATTTAGAAAACCAATTTTCTAAATTTGGTGTCTATATTTGTTGTATGATCCTATCAATAAACAAATATTTGTTGGTGTTTGTATAACTTGTTATTGGGTATGACCTGACTTGGATCATAACGTACTAACCACATCAATCTTATATGTGTCTTGGGCATATAAGATCCAACAAGTGGGTCTCTAGGCTTTATGGAAGCTGCAATCAGGGTTGCCCCAGGCCAAATACTCAAGATAATGAGTTGAGGCAACCAGATTAAACTACTTGGGGACCAAGAACTATAACATAGATGAACTCATCTCTATTCCCTCAGAAGAGATTAATAAATTGGCTGACACTGAGTTGTCAAAGGTGAAGAAGGAGGCAAAGGATACAAAAATGCTCCTCAAGATCAAGGAAGAAAAGGGGAAGAAAATACTTTACAAACACGCTCCTACCCTTTCCCGAGTTCAAGAAAGCCCTAAGACAGAGATTGTGGAAACTGAACAACCACAGGTAGACAAGGAAGCAGACAAGCAAAACATGATCAGATACCGGAGTACCATAGGCCTCTATGAGGCATCTACATTTCTTCCCTTATCTTATGAATACGTAAAATTTGAGTACATCAAACAGCTTGAGAACCAAGTGATAAAAGAACAAAAAGTTGCTAAGAGGAAGATAAGGGAAGAAGCTGCAAGTCAATAGCCATCATCCAAAAGAGCTAGAAAGAAGTTTGCTCATAGGCAGAGGATGATGAGCTTCTTGAAACTGTATGGATTCTTTGGAAGGAGGCTTGGTCCAATGTCTCTATCCACTATGAATGAGAGTATTAGAGTGATCAAGTAGAAGATTAGAAGGGGGAGATTGTTGACTTGCATTCTCTACCAAGTCAAGCTCATCCTGAAGCTGAGATCAAGGTTGAACCCCAAGAGACAACACAACCTGGATCTAGTGCTGGACCATAGTTAACTTCATCTTCTAATCCACAGCAGGGTCTTGATCCCTCTCCTTCTGAACCTGTGAAGGAAGAGGACCCAACTAAGAATGACATACAAGAACAACCTGGTGCTGAGGTCCAGTCTTCTCTGTTAAAGTCTTCAAAGAGGAGGAAAAGGATGGCCATGAAAAGGGACACTAAAAAGAAGAAGAAGTACAAGGCATCCACCTATACACCTTAGGATGAGTCAGAGCATCCTGAGATAGCTCAAGAAGAGGCTACTCAACCAAGTTCAACATAAATAGGGCCTGTTGTAGCTAGAAGACCCATCATGTCCTAGACTTTTTCTACAAATCCAGACAGATTATATGTCATCAGGGATCAAGGAGGTCAAGATGTCTACTACTGGCAAGACATGCTTGAACTTCCTTGGCATGATCTCTATGACATAAGGAGGTACTGTGAGAGTCTGAGTGGTCTTTACCAATTAATAAAGATAGGAATGGTCTTGATCCTGATGAGGATTGTCAATATTTGAGTAACCTTCTTTGTTTTGGTAGCATCAGCCTAAGGGAGTTTGTAAGGTTTACACTTAAAGGCTGATGCAATCAAAGCAACCATGGAGCTTCTAGCAAGCATGCATGAAGTGTAGAGCAGAGTTACTTCGAAAGTTTTACACAACTCAGAAAAAAATATTATAAGTGTAAAATCTTCTGAAGCCAAAGACCAAATCTTCCGAAGCCAAAGATGAATTCTTCCTAATTTTCAAAGACAAAGTCTTCCGAAGCCAAAAGATTGAATACTGATTTTTTCCAAAGGCAGAGAAGACATGTTTTCTCTGATCACCTTTTTACAAAAGCTGACTAACTTTTTGCTGCCACTCTTAAGACTCACCAACTTGTATAAGTTGGTGAAAATGTCCATGCTTTTGTCAACTGTAGATTATGGTCATTGATCAGTAACTTTCTACTTTGTACCATTTATCCTTTTTGTAATAGATTAGGATCTGAGCTATGGCATGCCATAGTCACAAGTCAAAAGGCAATCTGTCTTTTGACTATACATTAATCTTATTGTCTAGATTAGTGTTTCAACTTGTCTTTCAAAGTTTAGGCTGTAGGATGTAGTATAAAGTATCTCATGTTCTTGTATTTATCTTTATGTTTTGTAACACTAGTACTAGAATTTGAGAGCAATATACAACATTCTTGAAAACCATACTTATCTTGTTCTTGTTCTTGTTCTTTGTTCTATCTCATTGCTTGGGTTCTTAGTATCTTTCACTTAAACCCGGTATTGACCATCCCTCACAAGGTCCTTCAGTCTTCATCAAGATCTTTGTGTAAGAAAGCAGTCATGACATGTGGCTGCTCTAGTTATAAGTTCTCTACTAACAATACTCAGAACCAACCTGATAGTATCGGTTCGTTCTTTTTTAGCAAATGTCTAAATTGTAAAACTTTGTATACTAATCCTAAATGGTTTGTCTATTAACTAAATGTTAAACTTAGTAAACATTACACCTTTTCTATATTATATACATATTTGTATACAATATATTATACAAAAATTATTTATCGAAACTTGTTTACGACAATAACTTTTTATGGTAATTATTGTTTATAATTAACTAGTTATACTTTGTGATAGAAGCCTGACAGGTTTTGGGTCGGATGTACCCAACGGGTATTTTATCAAAACCCGATAGCAAACCTAAAAGCTGACGGATAACTCGAAACCCGACGGGTAATTACCTGATTAAAACCCGACAGGTTTGGGATGGGTTTGGGACGAGCTTTAGTAATCGGGTATGGGTTTAGGAATACCTAAACCTGACCCTTTGCCATCCAGATTTAGTTTATTTTATTGTTTAAATATATGTAACACATTTTCTGTACAATACAACCAAATTACATTTCACATGTATGTAACACATTTTCTTTCATTTAAATTAGGGGTGTTCACGGTTCGGTTTCAAATCATGAAACTACCCAAACCGGTCATCGGTTTGGTTTCATGGCCAGTTTTTTTCCTCCACTTTTGATCGGTTGGTTTCAATACTTTCAAACCGTAGTGAATAATTTGGTTTATGGTTTATACCAAATACCAACCGTATAAAACCGGACCGGACCATATGAATTTAATATATCAATTTTCTTTAAATATTACATATATATTTAGAACTGGTTTATTTTCTTTTCTTTTTCATGTGTGAACAAATTGTGTTTTGTATATTTTAAGCTTGTCACTCTTACATTTTTAACAGCTTGTTTGGAATAATTTTTGTTTAAAAACTTGTTTAATTCTTTAAATTCTAAACATATGTACTTATATATATTTTGGATATCTTGTATAGAAGCCAAACAAACCCAAACCAACCAGAACCCAACTGTTACTAATGATTTGGCTTGGTTCGGTTCAAGAGTTCTACGGTTCGGTTTTGGTTTACAAAAATAATAAGCCATTAGTAACGGTTTGGTTCACAGTTTGACCATAAAACCATAAAAACCGGACCGTAATGACCATTAATTTAAATATGTACATGAGTTTTTTTTGTAGATTCATATATGAAAAAAAGTCGCTCGCCTCTTTCTTCTAATTTGCTTTAAGCCAGACCTTCACCCCCTCGAGAACATATATCTATCACATCTTGGAGTCCTTCACCATCACCCATAATCACCCCTTCACAATCTTTCTCTTCACCTTGACCAACTCCAAATCTTCACCTTGCAACCTCTTCACCTTCACCATGGATTTTTGGTTAATACTTCTCATAAGTTTGGTTTTTATACTAATTACTTTTTACATGTTAAATAGGTATATAAAATCAAGAAAAATTAAAAAGGAAGATGCAAGAAGGATAGAAAACTATGCCTCCATTGTGGCTAGGAAAACGGGTGCCAGGACGGATATCTTTGTGGCCATTAATGCCATGGAAACGGGTGCCAGGACGGATATCTTTGTGGCCATTAATGCCATGGAAACGGATGCCGGGATGGAAACCAAGAACAAGACCGCCATTGATGATATCTCAGTGGCCATTGTGGCCATAGAAACGAATGTCGGGACGGATGCCGAGACCGGGACCAAGTTCGGTGGCAATGGCTATCTTGCAGCTGACGGTGCATCTTTTAGGTATGAAACCATGCATGAATGCTTTCCGGATGAAAAATTAGTCATAATCACATTGGCGAAGATGGTTATACATCATCGTGTAGCAAGTTTGGATGCTTTGGAAGATTTGTATTATGACTTTGTGGTTGCTAACCCGATTCAAAACCACGACTGGCTCCCACAGGTTCAATTTTTTGACTTGTATGATATTGTTATTAATGTAATTTTGATTTAGGTGTGTAATTTTTAACTATAATTATATGGATCTTACTATGAGATGCATAAGGGGTTGGTGTAATTTTGATTTAGGTGTGCAATTTTGATTAAGGTGCATCAGGGGTCGGGGCAAGAAATATCATAAAATTAATTTTTAACTAAAATTATATATACACATTTATGAATATTACACATTTATGAAAGTTGTTCGGGAGAGTGGTTTGGCCCAGCACCGCAACTTTGGGAAACTAGTAACCTTGGGAAACTAGTAACCTTGGGGATTATTTTGGTCCATGTTTGTTACATTAAATGTTTTAAGCTTGTTACATTATATGTTTTAAGTATATATTTTAAGGTTGTTATAATTTATGACACAAGTAGCTTCAAACTTGTTATCCATCATCATATCTTGCCGGTTAACATGGTTCGAAACATGTTCCCTTTCTTATAACTCATAACGAAATGGTTGTAGAGGAATTTTTATCTATAATTATTTGAAAAATCATAAAATTAATTTTTAAATAGAATTATATATCATATTTATGAATATTTACTTATGCATAGGTGGCATTTGTTCGGAGTGGTTTGGCCTAACGCCTCAGCTTTAGGAAGAAACGGCTAGTCCAGGTTGTTACATTAAATGTTTTAAGCTTGTTACATTATATGTTTAGAGGTTGTTATAATTTATGTATCTTTGGATTATTTACAAAGTAAGAGATGAAGAAATTATGGGTGATCATGTTAATAATTAAAGTTAATGAAGAAACATCATCTAACCGGTGATCATGCTAATGGTTTGAGGATGTTTCTTTGTTTGGTATACACTAGTTACCGGTCTTTTTGAATAAGTTTATGAATGTTTTGATTTTGGCCCGTGGTTAAATGGCCTGTATTTCTTCTATACACAGGTTAGTGGTTCATGGTTCATGGTTACTTATTTAGTTATTGTTGTTCCAGGAGCACTTGAATCAATCAATTAACAATGAACATTTAGATCAAACACATAAAATATGAAGAAGTTGGATGAACATTCAAGAACATCAATGAAAAACCCTCATTTGATCCATATTGATTTGCATAAGATATTGTTTACATAGAAACCCTCAAATATAGCTCATTCAAGCTTAACAACACGCTAATGACTCTAGCTATATATAGTCTAATGACAATTTGACTTAATGACAATTAGCCCCCTAGACTATGATAAAAACATGAAAATTATGAAATTACAAATAAGACACAAACTAAACAAATAAAGATTAAATATATATTTTGTTGTCAACAAAATATATATTAACTCTAAGACCCGTGTTCTTTGTATCTACAAAGTCTCTCTACTGATCTTCGTTCCGAACGTGTCGTCTTGACTTTTGCATTGACTTTGACTTCAATGTTGACTTTTGTTGACTTTGACTGAGTTGATAATATAGACTATCCTTTTCAGACCCAACAATACTCACCCCTAGTCTATCATTATCAACGACTTGTATCATCTTCAGCTCCGATAAGTCAACCATATAATGATCTTCAATCTCCCCGTAGATTGATGATCTAATGTTGAAGATCTTTCATCTCACAGGCTCCCCCTTTTTGTATACTCCCTCTCTTCGTGTGAATCATTTAAATGATTAGGAAAAACTTTTCCAACTCTCTATACTTGAGTGCTTCAGATGATGTAGGAGGAGGAATCCTAGCTTGGAATCTTGTGCAAACTTCAAGAACAGGTTCTCTGGTCTAGTTTAGTGCTCAGGTGATGATCGGCCATCACTTGCAGCAAAATTTGCAACACAAACAAAAACACATTCTACACATTTCTCGTTAGATCATTTCAACAATACAAATAAACTCGTGTTTATATGTGTGTGCAATTTCACGTGAAATGCATGAGAAAATGATAATATTTTAATAGCATAATATGGAAGATGAAAAATAATTTGAAATTGAAAAAATTTTTGGATTTTTTTAATTTTAAGATTTAAGAAAAAATAAACAAGAAATTTAATGCTAATAAAATCTAATCATAAGACTCTAACCTAAGAATAATAATAATAATTTTTGTTTTTTTTGTTTATATATACATATATATATATATATTTATTAATTTTTTTTTGTTTATTAATAATCATTTTACACCAAGAACTGATTCGATCATGAGATCACATCCTCAAGATATACTTAAGCACAAAGATGTATTTAAACATCGATGAGTTAGTGAGATCATACTGATGCAGATTCTAATCACAATTTTAAGTTTTTGATAGCCAAAACGGTTCAAGAATGATTGTCGGTATGTTTGTCCAATTTAAACTCATGCCTTGTTCTTTTCAATGAGTGACCTGCAATTGGTTTTATCATGTTTTAGGTTTTATTAGAGAAGCTCAGGTAACTTGGTTCCCATAGACATCCGGCAAAGAACTTATCCCGTCATCAGGACTTATTGAGTATGATTGACTCTGCCTGATTTTTGCTTGAGATTTACTAGTGATGTTAACATCGACAATGATCATTTGAGTACCATTATGAATGTTCTTCAATATCATTTGATTGGTGGAGCTTTAGACAATGATCTTTTTGATTAAAGAAACATTATGATATAGTATTAGGGTAAGATGATGAGAGCTCCAGGTCTATACTCACGTATAACAGAGGAGATGATCATCAAAATGTGCTGGTGAAACTTCAGGTGTATAGTCACGTATAACAGAGAAGTTCCACCACTCCATGTCAATGTTCACACATAGCAGAGGAGATAAGCATGAGAAATTATTAATTAATGTACATTCTGACGGAGTCATAAGTGACTCAAAACAGAGGCTTTTCTCAAGAGCATAACTAGAAGCAGTTTGTTTTTGCAAACTAGGTGCTCAATTCAAGGTTTGGGTGAGGGTGATTTAGGATTTTAAGAAGATCAGAACAGAGATTTGAAACTCTCAACCAATTTTTTTAACAAGGATTTGTATCTTTGTGTAGGCCGAGATTTATGGGAATGATCCTTATCATCGAGTTCTAAAGCTTTAGTTAGGCCACAGAATCACTGTTTAATTTGTTTTCGGACTGCGCCTATCAAGCATATCAAATAATGAAACTGTCTTTTTTTTAGATTTTAGAATTTTAAGTGATACACACATCTACATCAGTTACTATTATTTCTCACAAAGTACTAGTCAAGCAAACAAACATACAAAGAAAACATACTATCATTTCTCGATCATCCCAAATAAAGTTCCCAGATGCCATTTTGTTTTTCATTTCATTTTTTTATTATACTCTCCCCCTAAATTTTACTTTTTGCAAATGGATTTATTTTTAATAAACTGAACTAAAATAGAAATATACCAAATAAAGTCTTCCAAATTATACTAGTAAAAAGAGGAGAAATAAAGTACCAAGAAAAATACAGTGATTGTGAAGTGTGAACTATAATAGTGTAGATAAGAATCCAGAATGTGGATGAGATACCGTAACCATAAACTGTTTGTTCCGCCTCAAAATTTGAGTGAGGAACATTCTCTGTCGGTAAACCGGATTACTAACAGTCCTCCTGAACTGTTGCTGCACTCATTAACAGATTAGTTAAAAAGGGGGACCCAGGCCATTGTAGTCCTGGGCGTTCCATTTTCATCAGTGTACATAACCTGCTTAAGCACACACCCTTATGAAAAATCATTTATCTTGTCAAACTTTTGTTTTATTTTCCAAATTTTTTTCCGTTCAATTACTTTTGATTTGAAAGAATTGAATTTGGAAATCATATTATTTTTAAGACCCGAATACAGAGATTTTAGTTTTGAAACATTGGTATTTTTCACCTTTGAATCATGTGAAACCGGCTTCACATGAGAAGGCTTGGATAGATTGCTGTTTATCCAAAAATTCAAAGATATGTGCTTTTTACTTTTGAACCTGAGAAGCAACCCTTGTTGGCTTTACCGTCTTGCACCTTCCTTCTAGACTCTGATCCGAATAAGCAATTTATTTTGCCTTTACCATTCAGAGCATGTCTTTGAACTTGAGGGCACTTCTTTAGCACATGACCTTCTTTTCCACATCTAAAGCAAGCCTTGAACGGCTTTTGGTTCTTTGTAGTGCCATGGATAATAGCAGAGAGTGGATCCTGCTTTGAGGATATTGTAGCTTGTTGATAACCTTGAATCTTCTTCTTTTGGGTATTAGGAAATTGAATCTTTTGAGGCTTTGCCAATGTGGATTTGGAACTGGACAGTGATTTGATGTGTTATGTTAAGGGAGGTGAGATCTAAACATTCTTCTTAGAACCTTTAGATGTAAAGGATGAGGACGGAGAGAGTTTCAGCTGAGTTTCACCTTTTTGTGTGACTGGTGACTTGGCAGACTTGGAGGAAGATTTGTGATGAGCTTGATAGATAGCAGATGAAGATGGTAAGTGCTTCTTTTGAGTTTTGGAGGAACTGTTGATTTGTTTAGTAGTTGGAGACGAGATCCGTATAGGTCTTGATTCGACCTTTTAAAGCATTTAAGACTTGATAACTTTAGGTGTCTTATTCATCTCAGATTCATCATCTGAGCTTGTCCAGTCTTGTATACAAAAGTCTGCTTCCAATGGATCTTGATTGATACCACTTGTTGAGTTTTGATTGCCTGATGATTCCACAGCTGTTCTTTCTTTGACAAACCTAACAGGAACAAAACAAGGAATGTAACCTGTTTTGAATTTGTTAAAGAAGTTATGACAAGCAACTGATACTAGTTTTGGAGCATCAGAGGTGGAATTATCGTTTTGCATATCATATCCTTGCTTGATGAGTCCCAAACCTGCAGGAGAATCATATTCATCTCTAACCTCTTTGTGATTAACACAACTTAAAGCTGCATGTAAACTGTTCGTATCTACAGCTTCAATCAAATCATTAAATGGATGAGGTTGAGGCATTAGAGAGTAACAATGAGTGCTAAGAGGAGGATAAACATATGAAGTTTCACCAAATCCCACGCCCGTTTTGATTCTTGCTCCCCTTTGCTTACTGAATTGTTCTTCCTGTTTCATGCCTGATATCATCCATTTATCTAGTTTAGTTTTAATCTTGCTAGTCTCAAATTCTGCTAATGTGACTCGTTCGCTCAAAACGTTAATCTCGACATTCTTTTCTAAAAGATTTCTTTTTAAAAGATCAGTTTCTTTTAAGGCTTCTCTCAGTTTAATAAAATATTTGGATTCATTGATTTTAAGTTCTTTGTTTATTCATTTTAATTCTTTTTCATTTTCTAACAATAATCTGTTAGTTTTATAAACCCCGAATAAATGAATTTTGCAGGGAGGAGAACATATGTCTTGTACAATCTCATAAGGGAGTCCCATAACTATCTATCCACAGCTTGGGTTTATTCACATTGACAAACGGGAGTGATCTTTTTGTATTCTTCCTCCTCAGTAGCTCTCTTCTTAGCTTCTTAAGCTTCACCTTCCTCTTGTTTTCCTTCATCTTGAACTTTACATCGGCTTGCACGATCACCAACATCACCAAAACTCTCACCTTGAGTATCATACCTGAATTCTTTGAAAGGATCAAAATCCTCAATAGAATCCTCATCACTGTTTACCACCTCAATCATCAATGCATGCTTGACTTCTTCTTTAGTTTCTTTGATCTCAACACTTGAAGATACACCACCATACATAAATTGACTGTACTCTTTACTTTTCATATCCAAATCAAATGACATAAACTTGTTGATAACTTCCATGAGTTTGTAGTCAGCAAAATTTCTTTCATGCTTTAACAATCTAACTTGTGGACTCCACTGTGGAGGAAGAAAGTCCAAAAGTTTTGTGACTGGTTCATGATTTCCCAACTGGTCATCATACTTCTTAAGGCTGCTTGCCACCATCAGAAATCGATCAACAATGTTAGATATATTTTCATCTCTCATGGTTGCAAAAGAATCAAATCGACTTTGTACCATTGTGGTGTTGTCTGTTTCGAGATCATCTAAAAACGACATTTTCATTTAAAATATTAAATTCACTTTAACTCCCAAAAATACAAATATTTTTCCAAATATTGTTGAATAATATTCTACCCCTGGAATTTCTAAGGAACTGGGTCAAGCTTTAGAATTTGTAAATTCGCTGATAATTTTGCTGAAAAATCTGCAAGTTCGCTGATAATTTCGCTGAAAATCCAATAAATTTGCTGCTAATTTCGCTGTTAAATTCGCTGCTAATTTCGGTGGAAAATTCGCTCGGCAGCTGAGCAGCAGTTTCACTTAAACAGTGCTTGAAAACTCTAGTTTCGCCCGCAATTTCGCTGAAACTAGTAGAACTTTTGTTTTAATGACAATTTCGGCAACACTTTTGCTTGTTTGAACATTAATGTGATGGGAACTTTCGTTCAAAGTGTGTAGTTTTGCTGGAAATCAATGACAAACTTCAATATATCACACAAGCTATAGTTTCGTTGGACTGTGCTAGTTCGCTGGAAGAAACACACAGTTTCGCTGGGTGAAGAAAAATGTAGTTTCGCTGGATCAAGATCTAGTTTCGCTGGAAGAGCTCTAGTTTCGCCCGACATATCTAAACGACCTTTTCAGCACGAAATCAACTCAAACTAATCCAAATCTCAATGGATTTGATATCTGATGATTTCTATAGCTTCCGACACCAAAATAGAACAATCCTCAAGCAATTTCCATATCCAAAACAAGTAGATTATATCAACAATGAATGAAACAGTGATTTTGAACTCAAAAACATATAAAACTCTAAGAATTCTTGCTGAATCTTCAATAGCAGCAATAAATTTTCATAAATGATTCAATGTGGATCTTAGATAGGCTCTAATACCAAATTGTTGTTCCAGGAGCACTTGAATCAATCAATTAACAATGAACATTTGGATCAAACACATAAAATATGAAGAACTTGGATGAACACTTAAGAACATCAATGAAAAACCCTCATTTGATCCATATTGATTTGCATAAGATATTGTTTACATGGAAACCCTCAAATCTAGCTCATTCAAGCTTAACAACACACTATGACTCTATCTATATATAGTCTAATTACAATTTGACTTAATGACAATTAGCCCCCTAGATTATGATAAAAACATGACAATTATGAAATTAGAAATAAGACACAAACTAAACAAATAAAGATTAAATATATATTTTGATGTCAACAAAATATGTATTAACTCTAAGACCCGTGTTCTTTGTATCTTCAAAGTCTCTCTACTAATCTTCATTCCGAACGTGTCGTCTTGACTTTTGCATTGACTTTAACTTCAATGTTGACTTTTATTGACTTTGACTGAGTTGAGAATATAGACTATCCTTTTCAGACCCAACAGTTATTTTTAAGCTAGATTGTTCGTCCATTTGATCAGTTTTTCAGTGCAGAAGATGGTTTGAATCGTTGAATACCATAAACAAACAACACACACAAAGATTTGAAGAACAAAGAAGACCAAAATGTATTCAAAGATGATTCAATAAGCAACAATACTAATGAAATAAGAGAAGCTCAATATATTCAATAAGAACCAACTTACCATAGACTCTTCCAAACAGAAATATTCGATTTGGGTTTTGCAAGGATACCCAACAATGAACAAAATGAAATATATATATAGCAGATGTAGTTTCGCAGATAGTTTCGCTAGAGGCGAAACTATGCTGCCGAAACTATAGTTTAGCCCGGCCGAAACTGCAGTCTCGCCGGGAGAACTTACACTGACTGTGAGCGAAACTACAGTTTCGCTCATAGTTTCACTGGACTACTAAAACAGATAAATAAACTAAACAACTTAAAAAAGTAATCTAACATAAGTCTTGTTACATAGAAATGTAAACAAATACTAATCTAAGGTGAGTCCAACCTATACACCGACTCCGCTTGTCTTGATATCTCTATTCAGCTCCAGCATCCCCTGCTCCTGCACCTGATGTCTCTG
>BJCO01364633.1:0-12921 GCA_018326465.1 Flaveria floridana
TTTCTTGTCCATTATGCTCCTTTTGTCCATCTTGCCCTTCACAACACCTGAAAACACAATTAAATGATTTTAAGTACATAATCATCATATTTCGGGAGAAATCAAGGAATAAATGATGTGCTTTTGATAGTGTTTTTATGTATAATTTGGAGCACATCAAAAACCAAAAATGAAAGTGTTGTTATCCATATTAAATTTGCGCACCGAAATAAGGTTTTTAACAATAGTTGGATTAAAAAGGACGGATTTGAGGTGTAATGGTTTTGACGATGTGTTTAAAATGGAAGACCCCGAACCTAAAACCGGAATTCTATTATCATTACCAACAAATATTGACGCTATAGGTGAAAAACTAGAAAAAGTGTCGAGTTTACCTTCATCGAATGTGACATGAGACGAAGCAGCTATGTCAAAATGCCATTCATCATCGCCTTGTTCCATGGATAGAGCCTGGACTGCGTCAGAAAGTTGCATAGGGTGAAGAGGATCGATCTCAGCAAGATGTGCTTGGGCCGATCTGTTTCTGGATTGGGCCGGGGTGGTACTGTTGTTGTTGCCCGGTGGTCTCTGCTACCAAGGACCGACCCAGCCTTGTGTTGGGTAAGGACAAGGAGGTGGGGCCTAATATGGTGAGGGAGCCCAGTATGGAGATGGGTCGTATTGGGATGGGCCGTATGTAGATGGGCCATAAGCAGAGGGTGGGGCATTTTGATGGTGTTGTTGTTGTTGCTGTTAGTTTGGCCCACGATTGTGGGGCCTTTGATTTCTGCTTTGGTCACGCCTAGCATTATTGTGCCTGTTGTTCTTGCCATTTGAGTGGTCCCTGTTGTTGGAGGAATTCGCACGGGAGGATGGCTGGGAAGTGACGGCGGCAACAAGGGGTGTTAATGGTATGGACTCACGAGCGGCTAGCCGATGTGATTCGAAAAGTAGTTGGTCACATGCATCTTCCCATGAGGGTAAGGTGTTGTTAAGGATAGATGCAGTGGTCTCGTATTCACGAGGCAAGCCACGAACAAGACGTAATATCTTTTGGTTTTCGTTGACGGGAAAACCAATGACGGCTAGTTGGTCGGTAATCTCGCGAATTCTTTGACAATAGGCTTCAAGGGAAGGCATAGAGGATAAAGTCAGTTTCGAGAGTTCATGCTGAAGGGCCTGTGCACGCGGGCCTTTGTTATTGAGGAACATCTTTTTGACTCGTAGCCATGCGTCGCGTGCGGTAGATTCATCGACCAAAACCCGAACCAGAAGTTCATCGGAAAGGCTTCCGTATATCCATTGTAGCACAATCTTCTCCCATGTCGGAAACTCTGTGAACGTTTTGTCAGGCGCCGGTGAACCGTCGATGTGTTTAACCACATCGTAACCCTTCGCGTGAAGCATGAAGAGCTTCACCCACGAAGAGTAAGAAACCTTAACACCATCGAGAGTCCGGATTTTGTGTTGGATGTTTGTAACGGTGTAAACCGGATGAAGGGATTGTGTGGATGATGGTGGCTTTGGATCGGAAGTATCACCCATGATTGAGGATGAAATGGCTTAAACAAAAGAAAAGGATGGCAAGGAGAGGAGATCGAAATCTGCCTCTCTTCTCTGATACCATGTAAACAATCGTAATTGATTCATTATCAAAGAAAGATTACAAACCTATAAATAATCAACTAGAATGAGGAAAACTAGGAACTATAAACAGAAATACAATCACCTAAAATAGGAGATAATTACAAAATAAATACAAGATATACAAGCCAATAATATCCTTAAATATTATAGGCTAACAAATGGTACTTCACTTCTCATCTTTACAAGCATCATCTCCATTTGCAAGAATCATTTGGTATAACAATTGCTGGGGGTAAGGATATGATCATTAAAGTTATAACTAGTTTTATACACACCCAGTGGTCAGATAGTTTAACATTATAATGTTAAAACTATTTTTCTTTACATATTAAACAAAAACAATATTTGTTTAAAACAAAATTACAACTCATTTAATTTATTAGTATAAGATTTGCTGACTTTATCTGAACAAACACAAACCAATAATAATACAGTTCAATGTCAACTAAAATAAGTCCTTTTAACAATATGAAATAGCAAACGAGGCCGTAAATCCAATATTTTATCATGCAAGAAAAAATATACAAATCTACACATGAACTGCAGTAGATGAAACCCTGAGTCCGCCTACATTTTTTGTTGTTAACATTTGTTCTCCTACATGACATGACTAAAGATTTACAATAATTCTTTTATTGAAAAAAATTGTACATTCTTGGCGGAAAGTGTTAGATTACACATGCCATGGCCCCTAAGGTTTAATTAGATTGTCTTCCATCTTTATACATGTCTTGTACATTCTTGTTTATATGTATTATTAACAAAACATTTTATCTCCAGATTACAGAAATGAATCTGTTTCATAATAAGAAGCTAATGATTTTATACATCACATTTACACAACTGTTAAAGAAGCTAATTCATCTTTTTCTTGGATCCAGGTTTTGAGTAGGATATCAGTTTTAGGATCAGTGTTTTTGGCTATTTTAGCAGCCGGGCCAGCTGTTGTTGAACAAACGACATGCCTTATGGCTTTTCGAGGATTTGCATGTACATCGGTTCTGATTCTGGTGGGTTGCGCTACCGACACTGCAAGAAAAGTTCAAGCAGAGATGAAATCTCAGAAGTTCAAGAATATTGAGTTCTATAAGATAGACAAAGACAAAACCTTTTATACCTTAACATAATCCCCAACACTTGGTCCCTTTAAACAGCAGATTTATGTAGTTTTGTTATTAACCATTGCAATTATTCATGTATATTATTGTAAATATATCAATAAACTAATCAAAAGCACAAATTCTCCAGTTCTATTCGATAAAGTTTAAAACAGTATGATTTAGCATAGAAAGATTTGAAGCCCACTCGGGCTCGAGCTGGTGCTGAAGTAAAATATGTCACATTTGACAAACATTTCTTAAACTAATCAACATTAAACAATCTTGTACCGAGACCAAGAATCATGTTCAAACAATCTGATGTTGCATGAAACTTGAACTGTCGATCTAGCTAAAGACCGACGTGGAGGCATGGAGGATTCTTTTGAAGTCCTGCTCGTAAATTACTACGAGCCCTTTTGAGATCTTTGTATGGTAGAACTTTGTAGCTTACAGTTTTGGTTGAAGAACAACATGCTGTAAACAACAATAAAGGAATTAGAAAAAAATTCATCAAACTTATAATCAAGAAACCTTTGATTACTCAAGACAAGAACATTATACCTTAATTTGTGTCCGGTTATACGTATATGTGATATGAACACATCCATCACTTGATTGGATAACAGCAGGATATGAGAATTCCATTCCTTCGGTATCTTCCAATGTTACAACATCTTGCCACGCATCCCCATCGTCTGCTGAAGTTGCAACTTTCAGCACAGCCCTGGAGATCGTGTTATAAGCAAGCAACAACCGACCATCTTTTAGCTTTACACCATCAATTCCTATCAAATCACAATGAACAAAAACCAGTCAAGAACAAGTGATTTGGAGAAAATAAGGTTGTTATGTTCAAAACTTGTTATCTGGCTTATGTTACTAAACCTGAATTTGGGTTGGGTAAGTCAGTTGGCACTGCAAAACTCCAGGTTTCACCGCCATCAAGCGATTCTGACATACAAACTCGACCAATGCCATCAAACGATCTTAACAAAACTCGTAGATTTCCATTTGCAGTCTGGTAAGGAACTGGCTGGATCACACTGAGAGACTCGTTTTGTATATAAATTGGCCCATATTTTTTCCACGATCTTCCTGAATCTGCAGTCATCTGTTTACAGGTAAAAGAATCAGATTGAGTTTAAGTGTCTATGTTATAAGTTTATAACCAAATAGTCAAAACTATAGACTGTATATGACCTCCACCCATGCACCCCACGAGTTCCAACTCTCGACAGATGACCCGCATAGTAATTTCCCATTTTCAAGTAAGATGGGCTGCACAAAGAAAAGGAGAAAATACATTAGAGAATATCATCATTTTGGCATCTGGGAATTCTTAAATAGTAAACCAAAAGTTCAACCTTATTCTTTATCGGTCCTAGGATGCCGGGAGGAAGTTGTTCTCTCTCGCTCCAAGTTATACCACCATCGTAGGACCTCTTCATGCATCCACTCCACCTAAAACAACAATTCCATCAATAAAAGATTATTTAATTCAAAAGCCATTGAATGTGTTGTATTACAGATGCTAAAAATAGTTACTTTTGAACTTCCTGCCCGATCTTATAGAAGAGAAGCAACTCATTGGACGGAAGCTTAAACAATGCAGGATTCCACATTGGAACACCTTCTTGCACATCAGCAATAACCGGTGGATGCCAATAACCATCCTTCACAAATAAATGATATTTAAACCAATAACACATGATTGCACTTCGGGAGCCTCCTCGTATTTAGTTTGATATGTCTAAGCATACATACCTTGTAAAGCTGTAACCAAATTTTGACATCTGTAGCCCCCTCGTATGAACCCCCAAAGTATGCTACCAAAAAGCAGTCTTTATCAACCTGAATCAACCGAAATTATTAAAACTTTTAAAAAACTGTTGTTTGATAAATGTTCTGATTGTAACACCAACTGATCAAATTTACCATTTTGACCTGCCGCTATACACAAGAGGTGCTTTAACTGAAAAGTGACAGGTTGATAGCAGTTATACCTCAACTATTGTAGAGGCATGGCAACTAGTAAAAGGAGCCGTGTTTTCGGTAAATGTAAACTCTTCTAGCAATGGCACCCATGAAGATTGGTCTTTTATCGTATCCGAAGAGTCCTCCATTTTAGTTATATCTCTGTATTCATGACAAACCAAAAGGATAAATCATCTCAAACTAACCATTTGCAATTTGGGTATGTTGACTTGATCAACATTGACTCAAATGCGATCTGTTGACTTATCATTTATCATAAGCAAGATATGTTAGGTATGCTGTATTGAATGAAGATACACACATATAAACAGATACAAACTTGAATCAGATTCAAAGATTTTGCAAATGGGGTATATTGACTTTAACAAAATTCGGAGTCAAATTCAATCTTTGGACAGAAATACAGAAACACATACAAGCATCATGTTTTATTACCTTTGGAAAAGCACATTGATTCGATGAAATCATATACGAGAATGAAGTATGATATCAGATTTGACCAATTTATGGCCAAGATTAGAGCTTTTTCTAAATACAACAAGAGGCATATAAATCTTGAAATTTGAAATTTGAAATCACATTACTCAACGCCAAGAACAAGAACATGATTTACAAGATCATAAACCCTAATTCCAGCATTCCTAATTGCAAACTTCGGTAAGGGTTGACTTTGACATCTTGAAATTGATCACATACACACATATAATTCCATTAGAATCTTGTTTTAGATGTGAAATTTTGCTTAGAGTTCAAATCTTTAATTGATTTTGGTTGAATCTATCAATTTATCGACGGTTTTAGTCTGAAAATGTATCAACTTATCGGTCACCATCAAACCCAATATAAGATTGTTTCGACAGAAGCAACATGTAATGGCATTAAAGAACTCAACAGGGAGATAGGAGTACCTGCTTAACTTAAAATGAAATGGTTGTGTGTCTTTGATGTTACTCTTCACAGTTCGCAAATACACAAGATCTGGAAACTCTATATCTGTTCATGCCCATTTGCTAGAGTGACTAAAATATTATCATTTTTGAATGAAACCTCATTTGCGATTTGTCTCTTCGCACTCAATTTCTATACTTAATTACACGGGTAGACCTTCTTATTATGATATCTGATTTCACTTTTTGTTTTTTAACTTTTAGAAATTACAAGTTTAGTTTAATAGTTGTTACAAACGTAACAAACCTGATCCATGAAGTGAATGAACATCAATTATTACTCTTTAAGTATGTGAAATGACAAAAATACATTAGTACTATAAACTAAAATTTAAATTAATCTTTGACTTGATGTTCTCACCATTGTTGTTAGGACCGGATCGGACCGGACGGTCCAACCGGTTCGACTGTGAATCGGATAGGTGGCCGGTCCGGTTCACATTGACTCGTTTTGGGGTGGTTCGGCAACCCGGTTCGTTCCGAATTGGTGGTCGGACCGGTTTCGGAACGGTTCGAACCAGATTGTGATTAGTTTTTTTTATTTTAATAGGTAAACACGTGGTGTTAAACCATAAATTAGTGTGCTGGATATAAAAATATAGTTAAGTTTCATATATAACTATAAAATACATATATATAAATTACTTATATTTAAATATATATATATATAACTATATATAATATACTATATATAATTATAACGTCATCCGGTTCTTAAATCCGGTCCGACCGGTCCGACCACAAAACTAGTAAGGCGTCCGGTTCGACGTCCGATCTAGTTTTAAAAACATTGGTGCTAACCATATTAACCCCTCACCCTTTCTTCTTCATCATCTCCACTACTATCTCCTACCATCATCAAAGCCTCCACCTTCAACCACCATCACCAATTCAAAACCACCACCACTACCACCACTACACCACCTTCAACCTTCAATCACCCTCACTAGCACCAATGCAGCATGTTCAACCTTCAACCACCACCACGACCACTAGAGGTGTATAAACCGATTTTTCCCCCAAACCGGTTCAGGTTAAAAACCAGACCGGTTTTTTTTATTAGTAGGAACTGGCTTTTTATAAACCGGTTCAGGTCCTAATGGGGAAATCGACCCTATACAAACCAATTTGGGTCGGTCTGGAAACCGGTTCGGTTTATTTTTTTACTTTTTAATCATTATAAATTAACTAAAAATATAAAATATGAAATATAAATATAAAATTATGAGAGATGATAAATTAAATACATAATTATTTGTTTTTCTAATCACAAGACGGTTTATATATTTTCATTTTATTTTTTTATTATTCAATTATTTGTAAAAGATATTTATGAGTTATAAAAATTAAAACATATAAACATTACAAACAACTTAAAATTCTTATCTTTGTTTTTATAAATAAACATCTAACGCAGTCTTTCATTCCTTGCTTATTTTGATGTTTTTATTTTTCGTCTCCCGTATCAGAGCTATTACGAAGGTAATCATCATATACCGCTTCATCATTGGTCATTTCGAGTGTCAATCAACTCTCTTCTTTGTACTCGTATAATTCAGATTCATATTCTAGTTCTCATTCAAGTGAGTATTTGTGTTGTATTCTTTCCAAGGCATGCAAATAATCACTCAAGCAAATGGACATTTTAATTGTTTGGGGAGTGAGCCGAGTTCGTCTTATTGATATAATCCTGTCACTAACAGAAAAAGCAGATTCCAAAGCTACCGTGAAAGTTTGGACGGTTAGTAAATCTCGGTTCATGGTGGATAAGATGGAAAATTGATCTTTCTTACATTTCCAACAAGCCAACAAGTCAAAAATTTTAAAATCTTGTGAAGTCATGTTGGATAAAAAGTTCATTCCACCATACCTCCCGAGTTTGCTATTAAGAGTGTACCACTTTGACATTTATTATATTCATCCCTTAAAGAATTATTCAAAACAAAAATTGGATCATTTGAACCTTCGGCATGTGTTGCATGCCTCACTGACTCATGAGCGCTTGATGTTTCATCATATAATGCTAAATAAACATCAAACATGTTTGATAAATATTTGTTAAATTTGTTTTTAAACTTTGACCATAAAATGGATATTCTTCATCTAAAACCAAATCAATAGTAATTTTACAAAGTAAAGTTTCAATCCTCGAAGTATTTAAGCAAGGATTTAAGGCAGCGGCAGAGACATTTATTTAAAATACTTTTTAAGTTTTCTTTCATTGAGGGTAGCATATCCGAATAAGATTATTATTATGAAAGGTTATTAAACTTTTTTTTCGCTCAATAGCATTTTCATACATGTTACAAGTCAAATTCTATCGTGTAGGTACCCAATTCGAATCTAAACATTTGGAATTTACGTCTTTTCAAAGCTTGCGATACTTACGATATCTTTGGTTATTACTAAAAATGTCACATAACATTCTTTTAAAAACATCTTTTGTTGGTTCAATCGTTTTTAAACCGTCTTGAACGACTAATGTTATGATGTGCACAACACATTGACTATGACAAAACACACCGTCATAATTTGGTTTATATTTTAATTTTAGATGTTCTATCACAAGCGTATTATTTGACGCTTTATCAAAAGATATAGACAATTTTTGTTTTCAATTTATATGTTTTAATAACTTTGTCAATAAGATACAAATATTTTCATCAGTGTGAGGATAATCAAACAATTCAAACGTAATCGTGCGTTTCATCATTTTCCACGAATCAGGTTCAACTCAATGGGTCGTGACACAAATGTATGAGTTCGGTGAACCGTGACGAGTTGACCAAACATCACTAGTTAAGTTAACACGGTTTTGTAAATTTTTAAAATAAGATACTAATTCATTTTTTAGCCTTTTTTCACATTTTTAAACAATCTATTCTAAGTGTAGCATGACTTACATTAGTATAACGCGGTTGAAGAGTTTATTGAATGAGTCGAGTTAAACGTTCGTTGTCAAAATTTTTGAATGGCGAGTTTTCTTGAATTACAAAATGCGTCATTTGCCCCCGAACTGCATCAATGTTATAAGCCCAAACATTTCTTTCGCTTGTTATTGAAGCTTGACCTCGAGACGGTTCACCTTTCAAGGACCTTCACCACTAGCACCACCTTCACCATCATCACCACCAACACCACCTTCAACTAGCATCACCACCACTACCACATTCAACAACCGTCACCAGTAGCACCACCTTCAACCATCAACACCACCTTCAACCACCACCGACACCAACTTAACCAACACTACCAACACCACCAACACCACCAACAACCTTCAATCACCACCATCACCAACCACAACCTTTAAAAACCACCGACCACCATCACCAATCGGATTCATCGTTGTTGTGATGGCTGAAGATTTTTGACCGAGGCACCAAAGAGAGAGAGAGAGAGTGGTGAAGATGGACGGGGCAATGGTGTTATAATGGTGGTCAAGTTTCTAGTGAGGTGGTGGTGAAGATGAAGTGAGGTGGGGTAGAGGTGAGTCGCCAACAGTGGAAGATGAGTTGCCGATGATGAAGGGGGCGACGACTGAAAATGGTGACCGATGAAAGAGAAATTGAGTGTAGGGGTATTTTAGTCATTAAAGAAAATTTAACAACCAAATTTAACGTCCATCCACTTTAGGAACAAAGTTTGCCATGTTTGTGCCAACTATTGGACCAACCTTGTAATTTCTAAGAGTTAGGGACCAAAAGTGAAATCAGGTCTAACCATAGGGACCACCGGGTAATTAAGTCTTGTTTTTGTTATGTTTACAGTTAACTAGTATCAAGTTGCAGTGGGAGCGTAAAAACATACCAAATAGCATCGATGACGTATCACTGTCAGTGACCACCAACACAAAAAAAGCCTTGTATTAAAAAACTAATAAAAATGAATAAAATATAATAAAAAAGTATATATCAAAATGTTGAACCACACAGTCAACATGTAAAATATATAAAACAATAAGTAAGTCGATCTAGGACTAACACGTTACGACAGATCCATTAAATGTGGAAAAAGTGATTGTAAAAACCTAGAACCAGACACACGCGTTATGGCGTGTTAACTCGTGCCTTTAGGTTAATCGATTCTTGTTTGTTAAACACTTTTCACTAATTTTTCGTTTAGACAACCTTACCTACCCTAATACAATAAAGGTGGCTAAGACCGGTTATATAAATAATTTTTAATCGAGTCTCGACAACTAGAAGGAAATGGAATGAAAAAAAGAAGGGACGGATGAAAATTTGAGAGAATGGAATCAACTATGTAATGATTTATTCAATTACATTCACCAACCAAATATGTTTTTCTTCATTCATCCTCAACAGTTTATTCCATTCCGCCTCTCATTCCTGCATACCAAACACCACCTGAAACTTATTTTGAAAACCTAAACCAACCCTAGTCCCGCCACTACCCCCATCAATATTCTCCTGCGATCGACCTCCATCCTCGTACATACCTCATTCATTCTTAGTTTTCAGTCATGATTTCATCATCATACCCATTTAAAATGATGATAATATTATTAGTTTCCTTTACTAGTTTCACTCTTGAATTCTCTAATCATAGAACATCAAGAGGAGAGATGAAGACGAATAGCTGTGATAACACCAACTAACTTTTGGTATGTACAAGTTCAAGTAGTTTTTGTGATGAATGATTTCATGGTTTTCAGATCTAGGGTTTCAGGGAATGAATGATGCATACTCTCATGATTGCAAGATCGATTCAAAATGCAAAAGCTTTTTTGGAGTAATTTTCCTTGATTTGTTCTTTTCACTACAAAAAACATAAGGTGCGGGAGATTAATCGATCGGTGAAAGTTATCTGTTTTGTAGTCCCATTTCAGTTAAAATATTCCCTAAGACCAAGACAAGTAAAGCTTATATTAGTTTATCATATAACTATTGTTTAAGACCATCATTAAACCTACAAATTAAGCAATACTCTAAAGGTTAAAATTACAAGAAATTTTGATCAAATGATTTTCACTAAAATTAGGCACGGCTAGTATAGGATAACTAAAGTGAAATAACTATTAAAAGATGGTTAGTCATTTTTGGTCACCTTCAATGTTAGCCGGCGCCTAGCCACCGTTTTGTTGTCAATTCGATCCATGTCAAACAATTATATATTACATTTTGTTCATTTATAGCCATTTATTCCATTGAAAATAACCATCTATATTTGTGACCTTTTGAATATTAACAACGTAGGCGAGTAGAAATCTCATTACAAATAATCAACTCCATTGGTTGCCCCTTCTAGAACAAGTGTATATTCATCTCGAGCAAGAAGATCCACTTATAGCGAATAACTAAGTTCTATTATTGATAGGAAATTAAACAATGTTGTTAGTAAAAATCAGGTTTTATATTGTAAGTTTGGTCCTTAGATTTTTAAACTTTTAAATTTAGTCTAAACATTTTGGACTTGATTGTAAGTCTAGTCTCTAACGTTAGTGTTTATTAGTTTTATGTATTTACTAAACATTATTAATACACTATTTAATAATATGTTATTATTTAATTCACTTTATTAAATTTTATTTTATTTATGATATCATAAATTGACAATTACATTTATATTTACTAATTATATTTTTATAACTAAATAATATTTAAATTAAGTATTATTTTATTAAATATTTAAGTATATAACTTATATATATTTTCATATTTATTATAACTATAATAGTAATATTTTTCAAAAGGAATATTGTGATTTTTATAGTTTTAATATTTATCTATATCTTTTATAATAAAAGTGAAAGAAAGATATAATGATAATTTTACATATGGATTAAGACACCCATATGAAAAATCATGCTTAAATTTTAAACAATTAATCATTTTATTCCATTTATCCACTTACAATAAAGTATAACATATGATGCTTATAATACAAATACTAAAGCATATACACGTGGCCAAACAAAACCGCCAATTATTTTTAATGCCGTTCATTTATTGCGATTGAGCACTAATCTTTCTTCCTCTTTCTCTTTCTGGTTGTTAACAGCTCAATAACAATCAAGATCGAAATTTGTGGTGATAATTTCTCAATTAACTTTCTTCGCTCTATCCAAATCACTACCGAAAGTTACCACCGATAAGCATAAAACTTTAACCTACATTCATAAAACGAACCCCCTCTAAAATCTAGGTAATAAATAATTTTCGACCACAAGTACTACCCATGCTTTTACTAATCTTGTTAGTATAATATACATGTTTTAAAGAATTTTATAATATACATAATCATTTTCTTTCATTCAATTTTTTTAATAATTATATTTTAATTTTTTATTTACGTTATAACGCACCGAGCCGATACTGACTAAATGTAAATTCCTAAAAAATTACGCAACAGCTGTATCGTCACAACGCGTAGGCATTTCCACTAGTATATATATAATTCTCCTAGGTCGGTTACTAAACTAGAATTTTAATTTTTTTAATTTTTATTTCTTTTTATATAAATATGGACTCAAAATAAAATCATCTCTTAGTCTTGTCTCAGCAGTAGTTAACGTCCGCACGGTTCCTGTTGACGGTAGTTTGAGTCTTCTCGCTAAGCAACTTTTATTTTAGCAAAATTATTTTATTTTGTCTACCAATATCACAAAAAGAATGACGCAATAGGACAAATTCTGAAATTCTCCTATCTTTGTTTTGACATAGGGACTGTTTAATGATATCTGAATGATTAAATGCTGAACCAATAAGAGGTCTGAATCAATTAAGTGCTAAACCATTAAGTGCTGAACTATTAAGTGCTGAACCATTAAAAGGTCTGAACCATTAAAAGGTTTGAACCATTAAGAGCTAGTATATCGTTTAACTATTCAAATGCAAATGTCTGACCAATTCAGATAAGAGGTCTTAACCATTCAGCATTAGACCTCTTAACCATTCAGTATTAGTATAATGCTTAACCATTCAGAGGCAAATGTCTTAACCATTCAGACATTTGCTCGCGAAACAAACAGTCTGAACTATTAAGGGGCTGTTTGGTAGCCTCTTAATGATTCCATTAAGAGGCTACCTCTGAACCATTAAGAGGCTTCGATGTTTGTTTCAAAAAAAAGGAGGCTCTGAACTGAACCATTCAGTGCTGAATGGTTCAGATATGAAAACATGCTGAATGGAAAATGAGACACAAATACCCTCACAAAACCTAACCCTCATCTTCAACCCACTTCAACTCCCGTCATCCCCCCCACCCCAGCACCGGCGACCACCGGCGAC
>BJCO01364634.1:0-18881 GCA_018326465.1 Flaveria floridana
TCATATTATCAATTAAATACATATTGGTGTTTGCTAAACTTGTTATTGGGTATGACCCGATTTGGATCATGACGTACTAACCACATCAATATTCTATGTCTCTTGGGCATAAAGAATCCAACAAGAAGAAGATGAGATCATGACATTCTTTACCAATATTGGCTATGAAGAAGGTTTTGAAGAAAAGCAAATAGTGAAGGGATTGGGTTATCTACAATGGAGATTCTTGATTCATCTGTTCCAACATTGTCTATCTAGAGGAAGACTGGTTGGAATGATATTCCCATTACCATGTCTTCAGCTATCGATGCCTTAAGCACAAACAGACAATTTAATATGTCTACCTATGTGTTTAATGGCTTAGTGTCCAACATTCAAGAATGGAGAAGGCATATGTGTTTGATGTATCCAAGGTTTCTTTAGCACTTCATCAATGAAGCCTTTCCTGACATTGTACTTGAAGGACCTGTAATGGACATTCCCCACTACAATGCCAAGTCTTATGAGTACATCATGAAAAGAGACCCTAGGAACTCCTACAGTGGAACTTTCTTTCCTCTTCTTCCATGGATGTTGCAACAGATAAATCCAGAAGAAGTTCCTGATGAACAAGAAAAAGAAGCTGCTCTTGTTGATGAGCATGAAGTTATAGAAGAACAACAAGCTGCTCATGATCAATAGCATGTTGATGAGCATGCTGAAGAAGCTGATAAAGGACAAAGGCAAGTGTTACAACATGTTAATGTAGGTGGTGATCTTCACACTGGGCATTTGGTTCAAGAAACTAACATTCCATCACCATTTAGATCAACTCCAATTCATTCTCCACCAGTATCTCATGTTCACACTCAACACATTTCTTCAATTCATTTATCTCCAGCATTTGCTGCTGTATCTGCTGATTCTAGTGAATCTACCAGTTCATCAGATGGATCTAAACCATCTTCGGATGAGGAGGATCAACATCCTGAGAAGCCTAGGAGCCTAGTTCAATCAGAGGCTGGTGCTTCAGAAAGTTATGCTGAATCTGAGGTTTACCATTCTAATGCTAAAGATAATATGATTTCTGAGTTATTGTTGAATGTAGCAAGAATGGAGAAAATACTTGATAGAAGTTCTGGTATTATTAGAGATAGACTTCTAGAGTTAGATAAGATGGAGAAAGAGCTTAGAGCTAAAAGCCAAATAGGAGTTTGAGAAAGAAGAAAATGATAAAGAGATTAATAAACTCAAAGCAACTCTAAATCAAGCAAAAGAGGAAATCAATGGACATGTGGAATCTTCAACTATTTAGACTCTTGCTATGGAAGAACAAGAGAATCTGCTTGATGTCCAGACTGATATTATAGCTGATCTTCATAGACAAATAGAAGCTCTATCAAAAAGAGTTTCTGAACTAGAAATGTTGATATAAATCAAAAAAGAGTTAGCTAAAGAAAAGAAGAGAAAGATGATGATGATTTTGAACAAAGAAAATGGAGATGAGAGTGAGAAAGAAGAAGAAACAAAATTTGATGAAAGTGTCTCAGGTTAGAGTAGTAGTAACGATCAAGATTCTCCACCTTCAAAGAGACAGAGAATAATAGAATCTGATAAGCAAGCTAAACACATTGGTTTCAGGGAAGAAGAATAGAGTATTGCTATGGTTGTGTATTCTAGACCAACCTCTAAAGAAACATGATGAGGAGTCTGAACTTAAAGACATGATTGAAGAATTAGATAGATACTCATCTAGAGATTTCATCATTGATGATGATTTTTGCGATTTTATTAGAGATCTAAGAGCTCCAGTTAAACCTATTATGGTGATTCCTCACACTCCTGTACCATTAGAAAAAGAGTTGAGCTTACAGATTGTTCTAACTATTTCTTTGTCTAGTGAGCAAAAATAACTTATCAAACGATTATGTGAAGAAATCAAAAAAAAAGAAGAAGCTAAGAAACAAGAACAAGAAAAGAAACAAAAAGAAGCTAAAGCCTCTGTACCCTCCTCATCTGGACCTCGTGTGAATACATATTCTAGGAAGAGGAAGTACTTATCTGAGAATGCCAATGGAAAAAGACCAATGGTAGAAGAGGAACCGGGTAAAAGAAAAAAATGATGAACTGAGAAGCCTTGCTGCTATAGCTCAGTTTCTAGATGAGCATGAGAAGGCTGAGGAACAAATGAAGAAAAATATTGAAGTGATAGTCTTAGAAGAAGGAGAGATAGAATGAGGTTATCAGGCAAGCCAATTTAATGAACCTATGGTTAGAGACAATCATGTTAAGGTTGAATCTTCAGTCGAAAAGATGGTGGAGAAAGCTCAAACTGATGATCTGATGGTCAAATCAATGTACTTGATTAATCATGGTTATGATGCAGATGAAGTATTTGAAATGACATATGAGGCTATGTAAAAGAAGTGAATAAGTTGAACAAACTTCTTGATCCTACCTATGTGACTGACTATGAAAAAAAGAAAGTTAGGTCACCGATTTCATTCACTCTAACCCAAACTTAACAGTCTGAAGCTCCTCTATCTCATTATCCTAATCCTTAAGCATGACTGATAGGGAAATGAAGGATTATCTTTCTAAACAAGGTTATACAAGAAGAAAACCAATTAACATGAAAACTAAGTCCCTCATAACTGCAATCCTTAAGATGATTAATGACAAGAAAGAAAGATTGAAGAAATTAGAAGAAGAGGTTGTAGGGAGGAAACCCAGGACAAGAGTATCAGCTCAAGACATCCAACTCACTACAAAAGACCATGATGTGTTGGCACCCATGCTTTACAAGAATCATAAATGGTTTAATGAACCCTCTTAATTAAAGCTTCAAGAAGGGTATCCACTTCAGAGATGATAAAGGGTGTGTCTACTCCAGTAGGCAAAGTAGATGTGAAGATCATTGCCTGGATGTATGACAGTGACTGGTTTATGTTCATGGCCAAGAGAACCTCAGGGCTAGTTCAGTTCTTCATAGAGTATACTGCTCCAGTGAATTCCCTGCAGATCCATGACTTGAAAGAATTAACTAAACTTGAGTTAATAAATCACAAAGCAATGCACAGAGGATATGAGTTTGAAGATATATTGAAGATGTTCAAGAAAATAAATAACTTTAAATCTCTCAAAGCTATCTACATAAGGAAAGACAAATCTTTCCAAAATCCTCTAGAGAAGAAGAAAAATATTAAAGGGACTGAAGAGTTGGTTTTTCCTGAGTTCAATGTAATACCAACTAAATATTTGAAAAGAAAGATGGTGGTTAGTACTCATAAGACAAAACCGATCTCTAATGTATTTTATGATGAAAAGACTTATGAGTTGGTTATAGAGAGGAAATGTGGAGGTAAAGAAGGTTCAGAGATAAGGCTTTTTAGTGGATATGAGGTAAGACTGCTTGATGAATCCTATATCCATTACATCTTCAAAAGACACTTCAGAGAAATTAATAACATGTTTAGAGAGGCTGATAATTATTTCTTTTTGAAATACATCAAGATCTTGAAGATGGCCTATGATAGAATAAACAACAAGAAAGAACAGAGAAAGAAGAAGAAAGTCCCTCTTCTGTTCGGTAATATAGTGAAGCTTGAGATGGATGCCGACGGGTCTTTATTGATTCACAAAGATGGGCTTTCCATAGTATCAGTGTGGGAACCTATATCTCTGAGGCAGATGTCTGTTGAAGCTATCTATACTTTGAGCCAGATGAAGATTCATTTTCTAAGAAAAGACAAGATGGCTAAAGCCAGAGACTTCTCTAGCATGATTAAAGCTATTTTGGATCCATCATTGGCAAACCCAGGACCAACACAATCCCCATCAGTCCAAGCAGCTGTAGAAGAACCAACATAATCTTCACAACCTCCACCACCATTAAACCCTTGAAGTACCTAGGCTGTATAATCCTTAGGGGTGTATTGTTGGACCCTAAAAGGATCATACATGCCAATTCAAGAGGTGGATGAAGGTTGTTTTATTGGAAACTTCCACAAAGTCCAAGGAGATATGCGGGTGAAGAAATGGCGGAAGAAAGACCAAGTGTCAGCTATCCACATTAGTTTATGCAGATGACGAACAAAACAAATGCTGACAACTATTCGTTCATCCATATTAACAAATGCAGATAGCCAGAACAAATACGGTGAAGTATTTGTTCATCCGCATTAACCAATGCGAATGCTCAAAGACAAATGCGCTACGTATTTGTTCATCCGCATTCGTCAATGCTGATCAAGAAACTTAATGCTGAACGAAGTCCAAGACATCCATATTAGTTAATGCGGATGAACACATACAAATGATGATTAGCTTTTTGTACTTAGACTAGTATTCTAATGTATACTTGTCACATTGGTTTAGTCATTTTGTACAGACTTTATGTTAGCCTATAAATAGAATAAAATACCTTACTTTTGCAAGTTTTCCGATGGTAATTATCTTATTGCTCAAGTTACGGGGATTTAAGGTTATAAAGTCACTGTATTGAAAACCCTAGCACCCACTGTAACTTGTTTCCCAACAATCAATACACAAAGCATTTATGAGTATTACTTTAGCATTTAATGTTCTTTGATTCTATATTTCCGCTATTTAATCATTGACTCAATCATCATATTCGATCCTTGTTGAAGTCATATTAACTGACAAATCCATTCTCGGACCCTGTCAATCGGTATCCGAGCCTTGGCTCTTGAATTCCTTTGAAAATTATCTCAAATCTTGAATGAAAATAAATTGATATGGTGATTGAGTTGTTTATTAGCAGGTCTTCTACTTCTAATAAGCATACATTCAAAAAATACAAGAAACATCATCAACCATCACTGTTCTTCAGGTCAAAAATCTTAAGAACATCACTCAATTGTTGATTCTTAGCAAAAACCAGACAAAAATCACTCTCAGTCATAAGAAAAGACATAAAATCAACTAAAAATTTACTCAAAAAGAGAACTGTTCATAATATCAACCCTACTATTACTATTGTTCATAGAAAACCTACAAGAATACCATGCGAGAACATTTCCATGTGAGGATCATGGTTTAGATGATGATGTTAAGTTCTGAGAACATTTCCATGTGAAAATCGGGCTTTCTACTGGCGGTAGCTTTCTAGCAAAGATAGTCGGAGGAGTGGCTGGGTGGTGGAGGTTTACAGCAAACATGCTCTATAACATGGTAAAGTCATCGTGAGACCTTGCCACAACGTGCAGGATAAAAAATCTCGTTAAAATCAAAACATAATTATTAATGTTTAATTATATATACATTTTTTTTGTAATAAAGTTCAAACTAAAGAATTAGTACAAATAACTATTTTACTGAGTTTTCGATTAATTACTAGAACGGTTGGAAATGATTATATTTTGTTGATTCAATCATTGTTTTGACCCTTTCACCACACCATCTGCTCATCCTCTTTACTCTTCCCCACTATCAAGCCATCACTAACCCAGCTAGGCATTACATCCATATCCTTCATGTAATCCAGGTAGGCATTACATCCATGTTTCATGCATTTCTCTGCCACCGCCATCGAAATTACCTACAGAACCGTCATGACGCGATCACCGTAGACCGTCACTGAACTTTCATTGAGCGCAATTAATCGAATTGTCTTCTTGCAACACACAATATTCGCCTCATAGGTCGCCAACCAATCCAATCCTAGTACTACATCAAATCCACCTAGGGGCATCACATATAATTTAGCAAAAAACCTATGGCCTTCTAGTTCTATGTCACAGTTTTCTATCATATTGGAAATTCTAGTAGACTTACCATTAGCAGTTTCTACGTCCAAAGGTTCATCAATACTTCTGCTACTAACAGGCAACTTAGCACAAAAAGCAGTAGAAATGAAACTCCTACTAGGACCAGAATAAAATAATACAAAGGCACAATTTTGGTTTAGTAGAAACATACCTGACACGACGTCAGGGTCTACCCTGGCCTCCTCCCGCGTCATCATGAATGATCTAGAAGCTGACTTCTGTCCTCCATCCTCCATTCCCTTCTTCACTTGGGAACCCTCGGCCCTTGGCTTCTGGCACTCCCGACTCAGGTGGCCTGCTTCACCACAGTTATAGCAACTCGCCACCCTACAATCCTTAGCAATATGGCCAGGCTTCCCGCACTTGAAACAAACATTTATTCCCAACCTGCACTCACCAATATGCTCTCTCCTATACTTACCGTACCTCTTCGTCCCCGAGCCTGCTGCAACCACCCATCGATCATCAATTATTGCCTTCTTGCTGTTTGGGGTGAAACCACCGCGCCCAAACCGCTTCCTGCTCTAGTTCCAGTCACCACCACCTATCTTCTTCATCTCAACCACCACAGACTCCTCTCTTTCATCATACAATCTACCCTGCCAGGTCTACCCCCGACCGAAAGGTACCCGGCCGGGCAGCAATCGGATGCCTGCGGATGTCAGTCGACAATCCTTGGATATACTTCTTGATCTTCCTTGACACCAGCATCACCTGATCTGGCACCAGCCTTGCCATCTCATTAAACTTAGTGGTGTATTGCTGGTATGTCATGGTGCCCTCCTCAAGTTGTTGGAACTCTCTCTCTATCTTATTGAGTTCCCTGTGAGGACAGAATTCCTCAATCACCAGCTTCTTCAGTTCTGGCCACCTCATCCTGCCAATGACCTTGCTACCCTCGGTCTGGACAATATTATCCCACCAGTATAAGGACAAATCCATAAATGAGTGGGTAGAAAACTTCACCTTCTGATCTTATCGACACTCGTTGATATCAAGTACCGCCTCCATCTCCCACACCCATCGGCGAGCTGCAGCATTGCCAGTACCATCGAATGGTGGGAGCTTGCATCTTTGAAATGCCCCGTAGTTACAGCCCCGTGCAGTTTCCTGCACACCTTCTTCCTCCTCCTCCTCACTTGAGACAATCGTCTTAGTCTCCCATTGTTATCTTTCTTCTCTCCTAGTGGTCCCCCTCTTTTCCTTCCTTTCCTCCTCCTTCAAACCCTTAATCACTTCAGTCAACACAGATGAGTAGAATCATGTGCATGACTTGATGAACCTCCTCTACTACTGCCTCTTTCACCAAGGCCCTCAAGTTTGCACTCTCATCACCACCTTCCTGGTGATGGATCTCAGGCTCTTCACGTGTCGTTTCAGTAGTCCTAGCGTTATTCATCGTAACATGTGGTTTAGCACCACATCCACCATGTACTCCACCCTTAGAATCCTCAGATGATCTACCTCCACCCATCCTTTAATCACTATAAGATTTAAACACTAATATGGTCATTCCAGGTAATGGCTCAGTTTATGTTAAGTATAGTAAGTCCCTAATTACAGTCGCCAGTTGTGATTAGCCACATACTTTACTCTTCACACCCCAAACATTTCCTATCCTGACTACATCAATATCTAAATATACTAAGAGCACATAATTCAAATAGCAAACGCACATAATTCTGGTAATTATTAAGAAAAGAATTACCTGATGACATGTAGCTACTCGGGCTGGCATCCCTTTCCTTTAATCTCATTCTTAATTTCAGGTTAGGTTTTTGAAAATATTTTACCCAACTCACTTAAACTTTAGCTCTGATACCAGCTTGTAAGGCCCCGTTCCTGGAGACCTCATAGTTGGACAATCATCGCAGTATTATATAAAAAATACACATTTCATAAGATTAAGCATCAGAATTACATTAACAGAAACCATTCATTTCATTGTTAATTAGTGTTGTTAAGCAATACAACATTGTTTAAATAACAAAAGAATCGTTTAATTGTATTACAAAACAACAATATCCTTAAGCGTGCATGGATGCCAGTCTTACCCTGTCGAGTAACTTCCTTAGCGTGCCATCCTCAGCAAAATTTACCTGCCAACTGAAAATGCATAAAAGTCAGTGTTGCCGAGTGAGTTCTAGTTTTAGAAGTATTAGAAATACCTTATGTGTTTTATACATGAAAATATACGTTTTGAATAAAATACATTACTTTCGTATGTGAGCACACATTATACATACATCCAGACAATATTCATTATTCATTTCGTTCTTTCATACTTTTCATTATCATTCACTTTCATACACATACTTTTGTTTCATACTTTTCATTATCTTTTACTTTCTTACACATACTTTTATTTCGTACTTTTCATCATCTTTTACTTTCATATACATACTTTCGTTTCATACTTTTCATCATCTTTTACTTTCATCCGGATTGATGTGCAATACCCCGAACATTGTGCACGAAGCTGATGCTGGTCCTGAGGTCTATAAATAGACCCCGAACATTGTGCATGAAGCTAACCCAGTCTTTCACTTTCATCCGGACCAATGTGCAATACGCCGAACATTGTGCGTGAAGTTGATGCTGGGCCTGAGGTCTATAAATAGACCCTGAACATTGTGCATGAAGCTGACCCAGTCACCTAGGGCATGCCACAAGGGTCCCATCAATCTCAATGATTGACCCTATGTGCGTCCGTCAGGTTAGCTAAACTGCACATAGTTGAGCTAACGACATCATGGTCGTGCACCTCTTTCGATTTGCTTGCATGCCATTCATTCATTCATTACGTTCCACTTTTCATCTTTGTTATCTTTCAATTCCTTACGTTATACTTTACATTCATTCATACATACATCATAATATGTAAAGTCATAACATATTACATAATGTATATTATAACATATTATATAAATGTTGAAAACCGTTAAACGATAACACATCATATACATATCATAACATTCATCGCATCAAATCCTCATCACATCATCATACATACTTTAAACATAGACCATCATATCACATCAGTGTCTATCTCAATCACATACCTTTTAAAAACCCCTTAGAAAGTTCTAAGTTCAAAATAGGTGCATGGGACATTTCAGGCACATGAGCCAAAAAAATTTTAAGTAAAAAACAGTCTAGGCGCATTAGCACTATGCACGCGCATTAGCACTATGCAGGCGCATTAGCACTATGCAGGGGTATGAGCCCTGCTTAGGCGCATTACCACTATGTGGGCGCATGAGCCCTATTTAGGCGCACCAACACTTAGGCGCATGAGCCAGTTTGGGCGCATGGGCACTATTTGGGCGCATGGGCACTATTTGGGCGCATGACCTACACTTAGGCGTCTTGGCATGAAATTTTGGGCACATCGGGTGTGTTTGGGTGCATGAGCTATTACTTAGTATATTTTCACAAATAACTTAGGTGCATGGACACTATTTGGGCGCATGAGGTATAATTATATTTTCTAAGTCAAATTTCAGGCGCATAGGCCACTGTTTTAGGTGCATGTACCATACTTATACATGTTTCTAAACCATTTTTAGACCAAATCATCATCTTAACATGTTCTTAACTTAATACCATCATTCTAGGCATCTCAAACAAGTGTATAACCACACAACACACGAATTCACACATTCATATATACGGTTGCACGCATAACATCTTTTAAAACATTTTACATGCATTTTCAGCCATAAAGAAGTTTATAAACATATAAAACTAGGGTCTAGAACTCACCTGTGACTGCTTCCAACCACAATTTCCTCAAATTCAAGCACTCTTGATGTTCTAACACCTAGACACCAAGAACATATACACTCGGACACACATAAACTTGTAAGAACACATAGAACTCGGTTCTGAAGCTGAAAAATTCAGCTGAAACCGAACATTTACAAGAAAATCTTAACTTTTAGAAACTTTTTCTTCTTCTCTTTAGAAAACCAATGAAACTTTGCTCTCTCTCTCTAAAATGGTCGACTTCAGTTGGTGGAAAAGTTATGGGCGGCCATGCCACCTTTTAAACATAATAATAACAAGTTTTGCATCTTGTACACTTTTACCCTTTCCACTTGTGTTCATTTTACTTTCTTTCAAGATACTTTTCTTTTTCTTTTCTTGTTGATTTTTCTTTCTTTTATTTTGACAAAATTTCTGGGTGTTACATAAAGTGAAGTGTTACAACTGTAACCAGATGGGACACTTTACTAGGGAGTGCAAGGCACCCAGGATAAATGGTGGCCAGGCACAACCAAAGCCAAACTACACTGAGGGAACTCCACACATTGAGAACGCCAAGCAACAAGCTATAGTTGCTGTGGAAGAAGGGAGCTTTGATTGGAGTTTCCAGGTAGAAGATGTGTCTCCAAACCAAGCACTGATGGTATATATTGATGAAGCCAAGGTATTGGAACATCTTTGTACCCCTAAGTGCATTGCTAAAGTAAACAAATATAGGTCCTATAACTTAGAGATGAGGTTTGATCTTGAGTCCTTGAACATGTTAAAATCTAATTTTAAAAGAGTTGAAAATGAGTATAAGCTGAAAGTAGAAGACTTAAAGAAAACCATTTCAAACCTTAAACATGAGCATACCAACTATAGGACTCAACTCAAAGATCTCATCACTAAGTTAACTGAGTACCAGGCTGAGCTAGTGATCAGCAAAGCCAAGGCAGAGAAACATGTTCTTGAAGAAGAAATCTTCAATAACATAATATCCTCATCCCTACATTTCAAATTGTGTTATCAAAACAAACAGGGACTAGGATTTAGTTAGATAGCTCCTCCACTCACTCTATTGTCTGTAAGATCTCCCAGGTGTGGAACTAGTCAAGATGAGCTTCCATCCATAGATCCTAGTGATAAAGAGGATGAAGAGGAGATAGTGAAGGATAGATCTCGGAAGAGTGAAGAGGATCATCCTAACAAGGGCCACTATTCTCTTGAGGAGAGGAAGAAGTCAGGGATGACAAAGTCCAAGAGAAAGAACTTGATCCGAGCAGCAAAGAGAAGATTCAAGAGAGCACAAGAGATCAAGGCCACCTTTAACTCTAAGCAGAAACAAGTTTTTATCTCTGCAGGTTTCGAAGTGGCAAAGAGTGAGGATACAACTTTTAACTCTAGTACCTGGAGTTCAAGTTCATGTCCAGTGCATCCCTATCAAGGAATGAAGACTGATCATCTGAGTAATACTGCTACACAGCATGAACCATCCACCTCCAAAGGCAAGCCTCACCTAAGAAGCTTGCTACAATATCTGAAAATATGAGGATGGAGATGGAAAGTGATCAAACTCAGTCTTCCATTCACAAGAAGACTCTTAGAAGAAAGCAATCTGATTGCATTATGTGTGGCAGTACTTCTCATCTTGCTAAGGATTGCTTTTACAATCCCAAAAGTACTCTCAACATAACATGGAAGAAGACTTCTAAGAGGAGCAGAAAGAAGAAAGCTTTGAAAGGAATCTGTTTTTCTTTTGGAAGCTCCAAAATGAAAATGAAGACAAGTGAAAAATTGCCTTCGGAACAAAATTTAGTCTCAGAAGAAAGGAATGCTTCCAAAGCACTGAAGCTTGCTACAGTGAAAGCAAGATCTTCTGAAGGGTCAGTCTCCAAAACTTTCAAAGTTGTAAAAACTTCCAAAGCTTTGAAGGTCAAGTCTAATCTTCCAAAGATAGTGTGGAAGATAAAGGAAGACCATGTGACTAAGAATTCTTCTTTAACAGTAGCAAATGATCCTCAAAATATTAGTATAGGATCAATTACTGTTGCATTGCCTTAAGTTCATTTTAAAGAGCTCAAGACCACTAAGGCTTGGGTTTCCAAATGTAACTAACTCTCTTTTATTGTGTAGGGATAGCTGAGGACCAAGAAGAATGTATGGATTATTGACAGTGGTTGTCCTAGGTACATGATATACAATGGCTCTTTGCTCTAAAACTTTGAAAGAATTAATGGAGGGCCAGTTTCTTTTGGAGGAGATGCTTGAGGTTACATTATAGGAAGGGCAGGGTCATAAATGGTAAGCTCAACATTGAGAAGGTAAACTTTGTTAAGGAGCATTGGTACAATTTACTGAGTGTATCCCTATTTTGTGACTAGAGACATAACATGCTCTTCACTGAGTATGAGTGCATTGTTCTCATGCCCGGGGTGGTCATTCCTCAAGAGCATATCTTGCTTAGAGCACCCCGGAAAGGGAACATGTACAAGATGGATTTGCAGGAAACATCCCCATCAGTAGAAGTTTCTTGCTTTCTATTTAATGCTAATAGTGATGAGTCTTTCCTTTGGCACAAAATAATTTGCCATGTAAACTTTAAAAGCATGAAAAAGTTAATTAAGAATGATTTGGTAACTGGAATGCCAAAGAAAGAGTTTACATGTGATGATAACTTTGTTGCATGCCTAAAATGGAAACAACACTTGGTGTCTCACAGGATAAAGGGAAAGAATTCTATCACTACTCCACTACACATTACACATGGATCTCTTTGGCCCCACCAGCGTAATGAGTCTAGGAAGGACCTCATACTGTTTAGTGATCACAAATTATTTCCCAAGATACACTTGGGTTTTCTTCCTTAGAACTAAAGATGAAACTCCTGAGATCTTAAAGAACTTCATTCTGAAAATTGAGAATCAAAGTTATCACATGGTCAAGATCATAAGATATGATCAAGGAACTAAATTCAAGAATCAAATCCTTGATATATTTGATGCTGAAAAGGGTATTACAAGACAATATAGTGCTCTTAAGACTCCTTAGCAAAATGATATTGCTGAGAGGAGAAACATGACACTTATTGAAGCTTCAAGAACCATGTTGTCCGACTCTAAACTGCCCATCACCTTTTGGGTAGAGGCAGTTAATACTGCCTACTATGTGGAGAAAAGTGTTTTAGTAGTCAAGACTCATAGTAAGACTCCTTATGAACTGTGGCACAAAAGAAGACCTATCATTGGTTTTCTCAGATCATTTGGATGTCCCTGCACCATCTTGAATACCAAAGATCAAGTAGCCAAGTTTGCTGAGAAATCAGATGATGAACACTTTACTGGATACTCATCCCAAGATAAGGCTTATAGAGTATACAATCTCAAAAATAGAGTAGTTAAAGAATCAGAAAACATGATCTTCAATAAGCACACCATCTGGTCCTAATTGGCTATTTGATCTTGATTTAGTTACCAACTGTTTTAACAAATCTCGTGAAGATGTTTCAGGATTTACAGGTAATACATCAACAGAAGATCGTGGCCCAAGGTTTGAGTTGAGAAGACCAACCAAGACTATTACTTTAGCTCCAGTTATAACTAACCCTGCAGGTGAAGTTCCTATCTGCACAACAATGACAAATCAAGCTGATACATCTGAAGTGCCTAAAAATTCCAGCTTAGAGGCACAAAACCCAATGGAAGGAACTTAAAATATAGGAGGAAATAGAAGTGGTTACAGTGATCAAGAATTTCTTGATATTGACAATCACTCTATTGAAGACAACATTAATGATGTCACACACTCATTGGATCAAGCTTATCTTGATAAGTGTGCTGATGCGGTAGGAGACAGTTCATTGCCAGATCTAAGCTTTTCAAATTTAGATCCGCCTAAACAACTTGTTATGATCCCTCAACTTAGGATACACAAGTCATACCCTACCATAAACATCATTAGAGATGTTGATAAGGGGGTGAGAAGAAGAGGACATACCCATGACAAAAATGTTTGTCTATACTCTTGTTTCTTGTCCCAAATAGAGCCAAAGAAAGTTAATGAGGCTGTGAAGGATAGAAGTTGGATTAAAGCAATGCAAGAAGAGCTGCTTCAATTCAAAAGGCAAAAGGTATGGATTCAATGTCCTCTTCCACAAGGGAAGACTATCATAGGAACCAAATGGGTGTTTAGGAATACGAAAGATGCTAGAGGACTTGTCATAAAAAACAAGGCAAGACTGGTTGTTCAAGGATACATACAAGAAGAAGGAATTGATTACACTGATGTTTTTTCTCTAATAGCAAGACTTGAAGCTGTTAGGATATTCCTAGCATTTGCTGCATCCAAGGACTTCAAGGTCTCTACTAACTTGATATCAAGTGTTCATTCTTATATGGGGTGATTGATGAAGAAGTGTATGTCAAACAACCACCTGGTTTTGTAGACCCAGATCATCCTGATTATGTCTAGAAGCTTGATAAAGGTTTTTATGGTCTGCCCCAAGCTCCAAGAAAGTGATATGAGACACTATCTTAGTATCTCTATCAACATGGCTACAAGAGGGGTACTATAGATAGAACTCTCTTCATCAAGGGTACAGGGAATGACTTGATGCTGGTTCAGGCATATGTAGATGACATTATCTTTTAGTTAATTAATACCAAGCTCTGTAAAGACTTTAAAAAGCTGATGAAGAATAGATTTGAAATGAGTGCCATGGGAGAGCTCAATTTCTTTCTAGGAATTCAAGTGAAGCAAGTTTAAAATGACATATTCATAAGTCAGTCAAAGTATGTACAAGACATACTTACAAGATTCAACATGACTGAATGTAAGGTTGTAAAGACACCCATAGCTAGAAACCACTCTCTTGGACCTGAACTTGAGGGGGAGTGTGTAGATGAACATCTTTATAGGGCTATGATTAGGTCTCTCATATATATTATAGCCAGCAGGCCTGATATCATGTTTTCTACATGCATATGTGCAACCCCAAGATCTCACACCTGGTTGTTGTCAAAAGGATTCTTAGGTATCTCAATGGTGCTCTTAAGATAGGCCTTTGGTATCCAAAGAACTCTGACTTTAATTTGTATGCCTATACAGATAGTGTCTATGGTGGCTGCAACATGACTGCAAAATTCCATATCTGGGGGATGTCAATTCCTTGGTAGAAGGATAGTCTTATGGCAATGCACGAAACAATCCTATGTATCTGCATCAACTGCTGAAGCTGAATACATTGTTGCTACAAGCTCCTGTGCTCAAGTGCTTTAGATTCAGAATCAGATGCTAGACTATGGATACAACTTCAAAGAGACTCCCATCCACATAGACAACAACAGTGTTATCTCTATCACAGAGAATCCTGTGCAACACTCAAGGACAAAGCACATCAACATCAGGTATCATCTAATTAGAGATAATCATGAAAAAGGATTGATAAAACTAATCAAGGTTAATACAAATATACAATATACTGATTTGTCCACAAAGGCTTTTGTTGAACAGAGATTTAGATATCTTATATAAGCTATTGGGATGATTAACTTTAAATAGATTTTCTAAAAACTTAATCTATATTATTTCTAAAACAAACTGTGTGTCCTAAGTTGTCTAATTTATCACCTACATAAGCCCATTTTGTCTTGGAGAAAATCTTTTTCAAATGATATTCCTTAGCATTTTGAAAATTACCAAGTTTATTTTCTTTCGGAAGACATTAATATTGCATTTGGAAGAATTTTAAGTCTTCAAATCACATAACAACTTAAAAGAAATTTACCTTCAAAAGAAATGCTTACATTTCTTTTGAAGCCAAAATATGCTTCTAAGTACTTATATGTATTTGAAGAACAAATTTATTCCGAAAGCAATTATGACTCGGAAGTTTTATTCTCTTTAAAAATAAAACTTTCAACTCTTAATATCTTCCGAAACCAAATATTCTTTGGAAGAGAAAATATTACAAGTAATTTTTCTTCCGAAGCCATTTTTCACTAAGCTTAGGAGCATCTTCTGAAGTCAGAATTTGGCTTTAAAAGTTTTTCACAAAACTTCCAAAGACAATTAACCTTCGGAAGAGTTTCAACTTCCAAGAAAACTACCTTTGTGGGCACTTTCTCAGAGGTGAGACCGACATTCAGACTTCAAAGTTTATCCTTTTGCATTAACTTTGTGCATTTCATATAAATATACCCAACGGTTCCCCCCTTTTATACTATCTTCTTCATCTGCAAATTCTCTAAACCTAAATTCCCACTCACCGTCTTTGTTCTTACCTTTCTTTACCTCAAAGCTACCACAAATGGCCAACCTTGACCGCAGAAACCAACCTGATTTTTCCATGCAGCTTCATAGGTAATACAATCAGGTTGCTCTATGAAACTCTGATGATGCAGAAGGTGAATTGTCCTTCCCAAATCCACTGTAAATTACTCGTTTGAGCAAATGGGCTATGAAGGTGAATTCTTAGTCAGAACCTTCAAGAAAGGGAAGGTCTCTCCTTAATGGAAATACCCCCTCCATGTTATTATCCATAGTTTGTCTAAAAAACATGGAGGCTGGGACCAGATTCCAGAAGACCTATCTTTCATAGTCCATGGGATGGTTCATGGGGTCAAGTCCAGTACTCACAATTTGTGTACAATAATATGCTTTCAAACTTGGACTCCTTACAATATTATATGTTCCCTGGATATGTCCAGCACATTCTCAACTATGAACTGGGCCCACAGTTAAGAGGAACAGGTAATGTTCTAAAATTGGGACAGATAAGCCCGACATCTTCAAGACTATGAGAAAGCCAACTGTTGCCTTCTCAGGGGTAGAAACAACCATTGTCATAAAAATGTTAGAGCTCATTGCTCAAGGTGACAACCTAATAGTACCAGCTAGTGTTGAACCCACACTATCTACTTCAAGACAACCCACACAACCATAAATAACCATCACCTACTAAAGAAAATCCAAATGAACCCCTGCTCAGGGGATTCAACCTATACACACCCCCATATCACCACCCATAAAGGAAGAAGTGGACACTGGAGCTCTCACTTATCTTGAGGAGCCAACCACTCCTATCTCACAAATGTTCAGTCATAAGGTTCTTCATGCTTAGGCTGAAGAGCTTATCACCCAAGAAGCCTTAAGCCTTCACTCAGAGTCTTAACACTCTAGTGAACAACCTTTAGGGGAAAGCTACCATCTCCAGCCTCTAGATTTAAACCAGCCAATTCCTAGCCTAGACTTCTATGATGATGAGGATATGGAACTCAATGCGTATCATGAGTCTCTCTTCTCTTTCCCTGCTCAAAGAGAGATGAGTACTCCTGTGTCACCCATATATATTCCACATCTTCCACCCCCCACTAAGGTGGATCTTCCTGAACCTGTTCAGAAGATCCATATGGAAGCGGCTCTCACTTCTGCAAGTGATTACATCATTAAGACCTCAACCAATGGAACCCAGCCCATTGACACTTCAACTAAAGTTATCAATGAGCAGGAGAAAACCAGCAGCCAAGAATAACAAGTTGGTGATTAGGAAGAAGACTTAGGTCCAATTCTCTTATCCCCCAGTGATTCTTCTACTAAAAATGAGGGGAATCTCAGACTAAAGGTGCATAAACTAACAAAAACATGCATCTATTTAGTCTCTAAGGTCAATCATTTAGAATCTTAAGTGACTACCTTGCAAAGATAGGTCAATGATCAGCAACTTGAGATTTCTAATCTCAAGGAAAACTAGCTTTGGGACCCTTTAGGAGAACTTATCCAAGAACACAAGAACCTAAGGATGTGATAGCTTTCACCTCCAGCTTACCTATACAAGAGGGTGATAATACCAAAAAGAGGGAGGAAGTTGTCACAATCACAGAACCTGGGAGTTCTTCTCAGAATATGGACATTAAGGAATCACCAACCTCACTTACAATTATCCACACTCAGCAACTCCTCAAGTTCACACTGATGTGGATTCTTTTATACAAAGTCTGCTTGAAGAGGGAATACCAAGGGCAATGTCAACCCCACCATATGGAGCTGAAAATGAAATTATAGGGTGGAGGTATGATGCTGATAGAAGAGCCCTAGTACAACATAGATTTCATGGGCAGCAAGAGGTCTTCAATTTTCAGACCTTGAACATCTGACAGTCTCTCTCTAGTCAATATGTCACCAGCCAACACAACTCAACATAGGCAGGCTGGTAGATTGGCTAAGAGAATCCAAGACAGAATTGTTAAAGAGTTCAAACAAAGAAGAAGACAACTACAAACAGGTAATGTCATTAGTCAACTGGATGTTGAGGTGGAACCCAAGATTAGCTTTGAAGGGGAAACCTTGATGGGAGGCCCAGTGACAAAACCTATGAGCATTTTCATAGAAACAACTACTTTAACATCCTTTACCCTTAGTGAAGCACCAATTGGTAAAGGTGTGTCACAACCTCTCTCTGGCTAGAGCTTGACTGCAGAACCAAGCAATAAAGGACAAAGCTTTCTCCACCCTAAGTCACAAGGAATACGAATGACAAAGGGAATAGGAAAATGACCTCTGAGGAGATTTAGGAGGAGGATAGAGAGAGGAAGAGAAAGCTAAGGGGAGAAAGTTCAACTGGTTTCTCAAGATTCATGGAAGCTGTAATTAGGACAGCCCCCAGGCCAAGCACTTAAGATGATAAGTTGAGGGCTGCCAGATTAAACTATCTTGGAATCAGGAACTACAAAATTGATGAACTCCTCTCTCTTACCTTAGAAGAGTTAAATAAACTGGCAGACTTAGAGTTGAGAAAGGAGAAGAAGGAGGCAGAGGATGCAGAATTACTCCTCAAGGTTAAAGAAGAAAGAAGCCAAAAGAGGTTGTACAAACATGCTCCTACTCCCTCTCCAGTTCATGAAAGTCCTGAGAGAGAGGCTTTGGCAACTGAACAACCTCAGGTAGACAAGGAGGTTGACAGACAAAACATGATCAACTACTTACTGCCACAGGGCTCTATCAAGCATCTGCACTTCTTCCCCCTGTTGGGTTTTGTAGATGTTTATCAAAGACATATTAACCATTTAACATGTACAACACAGTGGAGTTTATATTAAAAATGTGGGTTAATCTATCATATACATATGTTTAATCAAAACCCAAAACAAGGATCACATTATATGGAAGAACATACTATCATAACATGTATATTCATCAACCACGTATACTACCTTTAGAAAACATGGAGATGGAGGTTAGATGATGATGCTTGAATGTCTAAACTTCAAGGTAGAAGTTCTCAAGAGATGATACCCCAGGCTTGTACAAACACCCACTTGCTAGGTCTTGTTGCACCCACTTGAAAGTCCTCTTCACACTCGATTTTTC
>BJCO01364635.1:0-13540 GCA_018326465.1 Flaveria floridana
TTCAACATATACATATATATATATATATATATATATGTATATATGTATATATGTTATGCAATTACCGATATCTCACCGATATATCACCGCGAGAACCGATATATCAAATATCGGTCAGTGACCGATATCCGATTTTTCACCGATTTAACTGCTTAGATTTAAAGATATTAAAACGACCCTTTTTATGGTGTAATTTTTATAAAAAAAATACCATCATACAAAAAAGTTAAGAAGATTTTGAAAAAGGGGTGAAGTTTTTTTCAAAATGGATAGAAATTTTGAAAGTGGGGGGAACATCGTTACATCAGTGGTGTAACGCAATATGAAAGTTAGTTACACTGCATAATTGTGGTGTAAGTATTCGCTATATTAGGGTTAACGGTTTATCGTAATAAATAAGGGTTAACAAAGGATCTTTACCCTAAATATATACATATGTATGTATATATGTATGTATCTATATATATCTCTTTACCCTAAATACCCTAACTCATCCTCACACACAACTACTAGCTTCATTTTCGGTACTATATAAAAATTGCTATTATAGCAGTATTGCAAGTGAAGTGAAAAGTTTTTGGCTTACAGGTGAAACAGATGAAGATTTTGCTGAAACAGTTAATCTAATAAAGGAGTACAAGTTTTCCCAAGTTCACATCTCTCAATTCTATCCTCGACCAGGTATTCCTTTCTCTTATACACTTAAATGTCACATTAAGGCCTTCTTATGAGTGACACCTTGTAGTTGAAAAAGGGGCACGTGAGAATTTCAAAGTTGAATTCATTCAATCATTCCCATTTTCAAGAGTCTTCGATAAAAATTTTCATTTATTTCTCAAACAAGAATCATTCGGCTGCTTGTATGCTTAGAAGGTCTGGGACCTTTTTTGCTATACACGGGAACTTCTTAGGGGTGATCTTTAATCTTACTAATTGTTATGGGGGCATCATTACAACCTCAAAGTGTTCAAGGAATTCGACAAAATATTAAAAAAATCACAAATCGAATCTCCCATCATGAAAGTTGCTTTATTGCATAACTTGGTCATGGAAGCTAAAAAAATGTGGGAAGTGTTATCTGTCGACCCAATTTTTCCACGAAAAGTCATTTTCATTTTGACACCTTAAGACTTTATGACAAATTTGATTGCTTGTGTTATCATCTCAACATCCAGTAATATGCACCAAATAAATTATTATCTTGATTGACATTTGAGCACTTATTTATGATCATACCACCATGCGACAGATTTAATTTCTAAATGAGAGTATGTTTCTGACATTTGTGAGCGCAGGAACCCCAGCCGCAAGGATGAAGAAGGTGGCGAGTAATGTAGTGAAGAAAAGGAGTCGTGAATTGACTTCAGTTTTTGAATCGTTTACACCTTACAATGGTATGGAGGGAAAAACCGAAAGGATATGGATTACTGACATGGCAACTGATCAAATTCACCTGGTTAGTCTTTACTTAAGATACTTCACAGGGTGTTTGAATTTGCATTTTACAATCAATTATTAGTTGCAAAAATGAGTTTTAAACAAATTTAGGTTCTAGTTATTAAACTATCAAATTTGGATAATTAGCAGTTGCAACAAAACAAAAACTGTATATCCAAGGATAAAATAAAGTTGCCTACTTGGTTGTTTATCTCCACTTATTAATCTGATTTGAGGCTTTTACTCCCACTTCAGAGTTCAGAGAACGTCTTTTCTTATAGAACCGTACTTTTGAGACATTTTATTTGTTAGATTTGTTATATAATTTTGAAAAGCAGATTATAAAATGAGAATTTGTCAAACTCTTGAATGTCTGATTATATAAGCATTGCACTGACCCCATTCCTAAAGTTCGTGGTCTTCGATCCCTAATATCTTCCCTTTACCTTCATCTGATCCTATCTCTTGGTTGGCCTGGTCTTTCGCTGCTCTCTCCGTTTTTTCCCTCGAGCGGGATAGGGCCTGAGGCCCCCTGTGGCACATGGTTTCATAAAACCACACGATTTTCCCGATCTAAATCAAGCAGGTTTTACATGAAGAAGATTTGGCTCAGCGTGTTTTAAACTTCAAATAACAGAAGCACATCCAAACACTTTGCTACGGTCCGTTTATTATAGTTAATCAGCTGATTCTGATTATTTAATGAAACATAATCATTTGCAGAAAGCCCTTCCAAACACTTCCACCATCCAATATAAATAATATTTAAACCATTTCATCTCACAAAATCCCATCTTGGTTTTCCAAATGGCAAAGACACACAGAATCACTACACCACGTGTTGTCTCTGACGAAACCCATCTTTGTGTTCTATTTATTGATCTAATGTTCGAAGTTCTTAATTTTTCTTCTTACTTATGAATGTGTCTATCCAAGTTATGTTTTATCTAGTGAGTTAATGAAAAAGATTAGCTTAAAGGAAGCCGGTCGATCGTGCTGGAGGTCAAGCGAGTCCACCAATGAGTATATTTAATGCTTAAAGCCTTTTAAATCGTTTTATCACATAAGAATTTCTTGTTGATGTAATAAGTAAATGTTGGACCAAAAGTGTTCTGGGCAAACCCAATTAGTTTTGACAGTACCTAAAATCATCTGCTTTAATCCGAACCTGTATTCACTTGTTATCAAACCTGCCCGACCCTCCCAATTTGCCAACTCTTATCTTATTGGTGCTGCTTAAATCTTTTTAGGTTGGCCATACAAAGGGATATGTGCAGGTTCTGGTTGTTGGTCCCAAAAGTTTGCTTGGGTCTTCAGCAATCGTAAAAATAACTTCAGTTGGAAGGTGGTCAGTTTTTGGCGATGTCGTTGAGGTTCTGACTGAATGTAGTGACATAACAATTCCATGCAACAGTAAGAACACAATCAACAAAGAAAGATCCTCAACCTGCATCAACCAAGAAGATACATGTGCATGTTCGCCAGCAAAACCAGAATCGTGTGCTTGTGAATCCAACAGTTGCAATATGTCCGCAATAGATTCATTCCCAGAAGCCCAAAATACCCCTGCTAATGCAAGTTTATTACTGAGGAGGAAACCTTCACCAGCCATGGTGGAAACAGAAGGAAACAATAATCAGAAACTGGCCACAAACAATGTGCATGATCATGATTGGGGTTTTCTTGATATGGCTCTTATGGGTGGGATTTTTGTTAGCTTATTGACGATAGTAGCTTTACTTTTGTGCGTCAGTTCTTGAAAACGTGTCCTGAACTGGGTTGATTAACTCCCCAAAATGTGATTTAGACTATAAAACACATATCTTATTGTTGGTTGCTTGTAATTTCTGTTTACGGATGGTGCAACTAAAGTGTTTTTTCATGGATTTGGTATCGATTACTCTTGAAATTCCTTCAAATATTGTCGTCTTCATATGCTCTGGTATTTTATGTTGTACATCTCCATATGGATTTCATGTTCCAGCTTCATTTAAATCCAAGTGCACCACATACATCTTCCAACATTATCAAAAGATTAGTTTTCATAATCGCTAGAACAATCCAAGCCAAAATAAACCCACATGATTGGGATTTATACAGTTTTATAAGCGTTAGATTGGGTATATGTACAATATTTATTGATAATTCTTATCATTTTGCTGAAAAGCCTTGCCACCCCAACCGATCAACCCAGCTGGTTAGTTTGATTTTTTATGAAATCATAGCCATAGGTTTGATCTAACATCTGAAATTGTTTGATGACCCAGAAAATCGGTATGATATTTTCATTTTTCAGGTCCTTTTTCTAGACACAAATCTTTGAGCATGAACTAGTTCAGGCTTTTCTACCAACAGCGTAATATTTTCTGATTAACCATCAGTATTTGTACCGGTTTCCCATCATAATTTGTAGTGATTACATCAATTAAATATTAAATACTTAATTGAAAATTCATAAAAAAAAGCAAGAAAACATAAACATCCAGAATAAACTTTCTTTCAATTAATTTTCTAGGTGAAAAAGCAAGAAAAACAAACATCCAAAATGAATTTTTCTTTCAATTAAATTTTCAAGGTATTCCACTTCCACATGGATCTCTTTAATCACAATTTTTATCTTCCCTTTTTGGGTATGCCCCATACTTCTGTTCTCAAAGGTTATATCTTTCCTATTATATCATCCTATCAAGCTCTTACATAATGTTAACATACTTTCGGGACTAATCTGCATATGCAAAACAAGAATCTTGAAAAAGTTGTGAATCAAAAACCTCATATGAACAACCACAAACCACAGTACCCAGCCATGCTGCATGATCTTCGTCTACAATTAATTGAATCAACTCCACAATCATCATCGGTTAAACATCTGTGGTCATCACGTGCGTCAGGGACATGGCAAACACTCTCAATCTCTTGGCCATCATGTATAGGGTTCAATAAATTTGCTGGGCAGACTTGCATTGACATTGCACTAGCATGTTTCTTTTGTGTATTAATCTGTAATAAATAATTCAAGGAGCATCATCTTTAAAGTCAAACAACCAAATAAATTTGAGATGTCACTTGTAAGGGTTCGTAACAGGTTTAGGTTGCAACGGATTTAGTGCTCGTTGAAATGGTTTGGTTGGTGAGTTGGCAGCTGGCACACGCATACTTTTTTGTACATTTTTACTTTTTAAATATATAATTATTTGTTAACTATGATTTAAATATAATATTATTACATAATTATCTTATCTTTGAAAAAAAATTATTTTGGAGGTTGGAAACATTAAAAATAGACTGTTAGAAACTTTCGACTGTTTGAGTCATTTTCCTTCTAGCTAAACTTTTTGATTAGGCCCATTTGACATAAATACGAACTAAAATCGATCCATTAAGTAAATGGGCCAAAATTACCACCTTTAGTGGTTATGAAATTCGTACCTTGATAGAGGCCAGGTTACGGGGGATGTATGTACCCGGAAGCCTTTCGTGCCAATCACTTAAAACAGGAAGAGGGTGACCTTCGGTTGTGAATATGTAATTGTGACCCACCAAAGGTGAGTCATCAAACAGAAGATATAGATACTTGCACCTATTTCAGACAAAAAAACTTAAGAAACAATTTCAAGTGCTAAGGGAAGTCATATGCAACGTTTAACAGTTCATCAGATTTACACGTAAACAATGACAACATAGGTAATCTGAAAACTCCTGCAAGTGTAAAGACTGAAATTTTTCATGCTAAACGGTTTAGCTAAGCAATTTCGCATTGGTTCAAGAAATATTGCCGCTAAAATATGGCCTGTGTATATGACGTACTCTCTTTCCATTTAAAAGAGAGTACTTTTCATGCTAAACGGTTTAGCTAAGCAATTTCACGTTGGTTCAAGAAATATTGCCGCTAAAATATGGCCTGTGTATATGATGTACTCTCTTTCCATTTAAAAGAGAAAAAGATACAGTTTGACTTTAAAGTCATTAGGTTAACTTTCAATACCAGTTAAACTTCTTAAATTATCAAGATACATTTTTACAGAAGTATTAAACTTTATAACAAATACTTCATAGCGATATTCACTGAAAGTTATAGAACAAACCCGCATTTAATTACAGATAAATAAAGTGTCAGGTTAGACCTAGAAGTAAAATGGTGTCTTCCTGGAATAAATGGAGCATAATAGCAAATATTGCATAATCAAGCATGAAAGCATGTTGTAATGTATGTGCAGAGCTCTTACGTTTCAGCCAGGAAAAAACTATGCTGGTGATCTTCTAACTGCATGGTTGTTACATCTTTAACGCTAGCAAATCCACCTTCAACTTTTGTGTGTAAATTAAGGGAATTTACAATCGCTTCACCAACTTCCATGTACCAGGGGTCTGGTAGAAGGAAAAAAGATAATTTGTTATTGTCAAAAAGTTCCTGGGGTGTGATAATCAACTACTGATTACAGAATCAAGAACTCATATATATAGTAGCAAACCTTTTGTTGCCTGATACAAGTAATATGTTGACTCAGCCAACTCTGGACGTAAAGGATAATATTTTTCTGTAGGGTGCACAATCTGATGATCCAACAGATATCTGAATCATTTTAGAAGTTTTTAGGTTTATAATGCATAAGAGCAGTGGAACATTCAAATGCCATGTCAGATTATACCTTTCTGGAAGCACTCCAAATTTTTTCCATACATAAAAAAATTCACGATGTGTTAAGTTAGCAGCTGCAACATCCCCAACAAGAACCTAATCAAAACAATAATTATAAGGAAGGATTTTTGAAGCCAAAGTTGGACAATGTTTTTAGTCTCACTTACTTGTACACCTGGCCAAAATGCTTGAAGACTTGTAAGTTGCCAGTAAGTTGCTCTTCCTGTCCTTATATCAGCGTCATGATACCTACATTGTAAAGTAGAATCTTTGCATTGTGGAAAACCTTATTTTCAACATTGGAAAGAACTGAGAATTTTCAACATCCTTGAAAGGGTAACTTGGGTGTAAAACAGTAAAAGGAACATGCTTGCAGTCAAATTTTATTGTATGAACTTTTGAAGTCAACATACTAACCAAATAAGTAGGTCCCTTCATATGATTATAAAGTTATAACATAAAATCCTAAACATAAATTGTGAAAGTACATTCTCTATACAGATATGGAATGAATATACAAATTACCTTTCTTAAAAAGCTAATCAGAATAATTAAATTAAGCATCTGAGGCAGGAGAATCAAAATAACAAAAGTAAATTCTTAAGGATCAGGAAAAAAATCATTACCATGAACCGTATCTAAAATATTTTTGAACAGCAAGATATGCTGACTGAAACATCCTCCAAAATTCCTCTTTTCCAAAGAGAATGTGAGCTTTGATTAAATACTCATAAAAAGAATCAACCCCTATTACAAAAAGATCAAAATCACCAAATTACCGGATCTAACAACAAAAGAAGACAAAAAGGACAGCATACCAGCACCAATGCCGGAAGAGTATTCAATCCATTCTCCAGTTGCTACATCAAGTGTAGTTCCTAACAGGTTCAGAGAACTACGCATGCCCCACAACTTATGAAGAGCATTCAAAGCAGCATGTTCAAATCTTGCATCACCCGTTAATCGTGATAACGCTCCCATTTCAAGAATAAGTGATCCTGTTATTCATGTAAAACATTTAGCCCACCACAGAGGTTTTTAATTTGAATTAGAGGTGGCAAGATGGACAGATGAGCAGTTTGGGGTTAAAAAAGAGGCCAGGTTGAAGCCTTGAATCTTAGACTCTTAGTTCAGGTTGAAATGGTCGGAACAGGTGAGATTAATACACAATGCTTTTTGTCCAAATCTACCATATTTATAGTGGTATCTAATACGTAAAATATGAGTATCACGATCATATTATTATTATTATAAATAATGACGTAATTTGTTAGTCAATTGACTTAGGTGGTTAGCATGCACCAATTGACACATAGGGTAACTTTCCACCCTTTCAACCTGTTTTCTTAATTTTTAATTTGACTCATTAGAAGATAATAACACAAATTGACCAATTAATATGCATATATGTGCCATCTCTAGATTGAATATCAGGATGGAAGGTCCTGCTCCCTTACCACAACCAGAAGTACTTGTTTCAGTTGTCTCATTCTCCATAACGCCATACTGCCCAAAATTTCGCATTTGATAAGGTGTCATAAATCCTTCTTACAAACAAAAGCATAATAAAAAATAAAAAAAAAACATACCCAGTATATCCCACTGAAAAGCAAGGTTTGGGAGGGGTAGGTGGTGGCGAGTCTTTCCTCTATCTAGAGAGATAGAGAGACCGCTTCCAAAGAGACCCCAGACTCGAAAACGATAGCAAGCAGATTAAAGAGTATACAACACATAGGTATATATCACATAAGAGTTTAGAATAAGCATAGGCATATTCATAAGTATATTCATATGCATAACAACCAGACTATAGTGCATACATCCCATAAGCATACGCATACGCATACGCATAACAACCCAAAGATAGTGCATACATCAAATAATCAACATGCTTTGCCTATAAATGGCAAATGTCGATAACCTACACATCACACGGGGGGTCACGCATCAGGTCTTAGTTATATTCTCAAGTTGCCAAAATCATTGATTTAAGACATTGACATCAAATTACACTATGTTTTTGTTCACCATCCATGATAAGAGATATTATGAAGGAAAAGCTACAACATAATGAAGTATGTGAGAACAAACCATTTCTATAAAGTTAGTTAAGAGCGATAAGATCGTGCATCAAGGTTCTACAGGGTCTCTTCGGTAATTACAATAAGTACCAAGTCATATATGCAATATCATAATACCCACATATGGGATAAGCACACAAGTAAATAGCAATGACACATCACAGTATTCCAACAAAATTTCCATTTATTCTGGAATGATATTGGGCTCTTCTTTTAGTATTTCCTACCTTTACGTCACACTAACAAATAACGATTTTAATGCACTAAATAGATGAAAACAATAAAGTACAGTATTCTATGGATTGGCAAAAATACTGAAACTATATTATAGTGTAAATGAAACTACTGCAGTTCTTTTAATAATATCAGAGAGATTAGAGATAGAAATACCTTCAGGTTAATCCAGGCATAAGGCAAACCAGTGGGTGTATTAAAAGCTGGTAAAAAACGCTGCCCTAAATCTTTAGCCAAAACAAGGAGCTGATTGTTGTAAGTTCCATAAATGAACCTGTTTGTAGAATCAGTTGCAAGAATATGAGCAGATACAAGTCCTCCAAGGAGTCTTATGTTGCACTACACAATAACGATTAACAGGATTACACACCAGAAACTTATTCTAGTTCAAATCGGCTTATAATAAAGATTAGAGGTGGCAAGATGGGCAGATTGGGAATGAGTTATAACGGGATTGAGTAAAAGCGGATAAATTTTTAGTATTGATTAAAACGGATTAGGCTGGGTTGATCTGCAAACACTCTTTTGTCCACCTTTAAACTAACTTTTAATTATAATACTCTAAATTTTTGAATAGAACAATTTGGGACGTTCTATGCATTAATAATAGACTCTATGTAAATCTTAACCCACTTGAGACACTTCCCTACTACCTAAATTTTTAAATAAAAATAAAACACAACCCAAATTGACTTATTCACAACCATATGGATCTGATTGCAACCTATAGTAAATATCATTCCTTTAAGAAGACCAGAAAAACCTTTTTGGAGACTTATACAGCATAACACAACTGATACACAACAAAACGATAAAAAGACTGGTACTTTTTTGTGCAGAAATGTACACACGTCTTATCAAAGAAAATTCTTGTCATTCTAGGAGGCTACATGAAAACAAGTTGTAGCAAACAGATTTCAATAAATGTGTTGTGTACCTCAAAAAGATTTATCCTTGCATCAACATCAAATGATAGATTTTCTGAAAGCCACATAACCGCCTTTTCGAATTCTGTGTTGTTACCCAATATTACAAGACTGCAAGAAAGAAGAGAAGGAACAGAAGGTTTACTACAGTCGGTTGGATCAAGAAGATAAAGTGAGATAATGTAAGGAGAACAAGAGATTGGTGGACCTAAATTTTTCCAGATTAAAGGGGTGTTTCAATTTGCGTTTTAGAACTGATAATCTGACTATTGCAACTTCAACCACCAGAAGCACATCCAGACACTATTTCTTTTAGCCTCTTTTATTACCACTAAGTGTCTAAATATGATTTATTTAATATCACATAATCATTTTGAAAACATATAGTACCTGGATAATGATTCAACAAGCGTAAGTGCCGTTCCATTATATTCTTGGGGTAAGTTTTCAAGCTATAACAAAAACAAAAGGAAGATTAGGTTTGACCACCTGGAATATAGTGATTATCACTTGATTCTAGCTGAAGAAGTTACAACCTTTAAATTCCCAAGCTCACTAAGAGAGTTGGTGAAACTTTTGGTCATAGGTTTTAATTCATCATGCTGCATAACCATGTAAACATCAGTATATTTATTTGTATGCTTTTACTAAAACAAACAGTATGCGATAAAGTTGTTTATATTACCGGAAATGCGTAGGTCATGTAGTTGTCATAAGCATGATAAAACCTGTAAAAGTGAAAATTCACCACCAAATACAACACTCAAAACGTTCATTACACCCTCACCCCCTCCCAACACACACACACAAAAGGGATAAAAGTAAAAGAGAACACCCTCAACTATGCATTATGTTGTAAAATTATGCTGCGTAATCTGCATTTCAAATTGATTTTAAGTTTAACTGTTTAAAAAAACTAATTTTATCAGTACCAAAAGCAGTGAGCAAGATCAACTGTACAATTGTAATGTGCATCAGAATATTCAGATCACTCTATTCAAATTCCATAATTGGTAACCTTAAAGTTTGAAGAACAAGGTAGAAGTAGTCAATATTTTCAGTAAGTGATTAACAGCAACTTACACAAGAAAAGACCCTAATTTTCAAACCAGTGTCACCTATTAATAATTCAATTGCAGCATCGATCTCCCAAAAGAAAGATGATTTTCAAACAAGTTGGCGTTGACTTACATCTTGCGAACCTTGTCGCTCATGCGTCTCCTCTTAGCTGAGAGACCGGAATCGAGTTCCGACATGAAGGCCGTTGGAGCTATCAACAGAAAAAGGATTAACGACGACCAACAACTTCTACGACGAATCATTGCTCAAACTGATCTCGGAGAAAAGTGAGTGATATGATTTAGCTCCTAATCAAAGATCGAGCCCAAAATGGATCAAGATGAAATCTTTGGGGCTAATCAAGAACAGGGTATGATAGCTATCGTCATATTTTGTTTCATTTGTGAGCTGGCACACTTTTGAGTTTTTACCAATAAATGTATTCGGGTTCCGATCAATACCAAACACATCAGATCTATTAAAGAGAAGAAAAAAAAAAAGAGTTGCATATTGGAGCATTCACCACTCATCTCAATCTTATAATTTAAATTAAAAATACTATTTTTCAAAAATGTTTCAGATAATGGTGCTAAAATTCTTTATTGAATGGAGATATGTTTCGGATCTGTTTAGATTAAAAATATCAGTTATCATGTTCAGTAGAAGACAGCTCGTGGAGTGGTGCTTTCCTCCCCAAATAGTGTTGGAAAGCAACCTTGATTACCTCATGAAAATTGATGAGCTTAATAATTGTCACAACCTAGTAACTCAAGTGAAGCTTCCTGATGTGCAAGATAAATGGAGATGGGTGGTTAGTAGCGAATGGGTTTTCTCGGTCAGATCAACAATTTAGGTCAACAATTCAGGTCAACAATTCAGGTCAACAATTCAGGTCAACAATTCAACGTGCCCATGATGTGAAGAGGCGTCAGAATCAATCAATCATGTCTTAATTTCTTGTTTCACGACACCTATAATCTGGCAATCAATATCCACATGGAGTAAACTACCTTCAATCTTTGCTTTATGCTTTAAAGATCCCTTCAACCTTCAAGTCCACTTGAAGAGAAACAAGCCTCAAAGAAAGTTGGTGCAATTAGTGATTATCAATCAAGTTTTCAACAAAAGGAGCTTGTTGTTCAAAACATTATAGAAGAATTCAAGGTGATTTTCTTTGGATAAAAAACAGGGTGAATATCAACATGTTAGAATAGAGTGATTGGAGTAGGTTCAATGTTTTAGAGGGATAATTTTTTGCTTCTTCATGTCTTGTTCTTTGCTCGTTGTATATGTCTAGTCTTTTGATAGTCATTTTTTTGAATTTTTATTTATCTTTTTCTTTAACTCACATCTGCTCACATTAAAATAAAAAAAAAAAAAAAAAAAAATAGATATGGGTTGAGTGGAAGAATCCAAATATGAGAGATGTGTTTGATTTCCCTTAAATATATAGGGATTGGGTATGCGAATGAGAGAAGGGATGAAGCAAATTCTTGGAGCATTCTTAATTTGTCACACCCTCAATTTCTACGAACGGCATTTTACCATTAGGCGTGTGACATGACCAGGATCTCAGATAAGCACCAGTTACACCAAACGACTCGATAATTACAAAACATATAAGTTGCTTGATTATAATAAAACAAACCAAACATGTTTAAGTATTGCGGAATCGAAATTAGAAAACATTCAAACAAGTGTTAAAACTGCGCAACACGCGCCCAAACCAATTTAAGTAAATGTAAATGTAGTTAAACCATAAATCAGTTTTAAAGTAAAAGCAGAATGATATGCAGTGGATGCAGTGCTCCTAGACGTGCCATATCAACGACCTGAGAGAAAACATGCTAAGATCAGTACAAAGACTTGCGAGTTCACAGGTTTATCAGAAAACAGTAATTAATAGTAATAAAATTCTGGATTTAGTAATCAAAGCATATAAGTAGGTAGCTAGCCTACAGCAAGTCACTATGTGTATGAAGTCGCGACCGAGCTGGCAGTAATAATATTAATGTATGCTCTGGCTGTGGAATCCCTACCACAACACTGTAAACAGGCTAACCATTCACCCGTTTGACCTCCAGTCAAGCTAGCGCGACTAGCCCGGGCGGGGTTTGTCAAACCCAGTAGATCTACTAACAATCACCTCGCTAGTAACATATTAACGGTCTGAAGAGGTGTAGTATAACACCATAGTATCATGTATATGCAGTATTACGAAATCTAAAGTATTGTATCGTTTATGAAAAACAACATGTTTCTCTCCCCAAAAAAGAGTGAATATATGAAAGTGATGCTGTAAACTCACCTTAAAAGTACAGCAAAATTAATAAGTGTAACCACGAACGATTAAGTTTCCGAACGACCTAGATGCACATTTATTGCATAATTAATATTAAATATAAAATACTAATAGTGGTTCGTATGGTTTCACGTTTCCCGACTCGGTTATGGTGCTGGTTATAACGTGTGCCAAGTCATGTAGTAAGATACCCTTTATATATTTTAATTTTTACCTTATATATAACAATGCCAGTATATACATTACCAGTCATGTACGCATTTATAACAAATATCATTCATTCACACACACAACATGTAAGAATATATATATATATATATATATATATATATATATATATATATATATATATATATATAGTCAAGTGATACTTATGACCAACACACACCATGCGCCCACTTTATGAAGGAGTTCCCCCCATGCGCCCAAACTAAACACATATAACATGCATAAAAAGGAAAATATATATATGTACACACATGAACATATAGTAAATACAAATATTGTAGAAACAGGAACATGCATAGGCGCATTGCCCCTACGGAACACACACGTGCACACCTCATGCGTCTACTCCACTGGACTCTTGAACCACATACATCTCATCATGGCACACATACATATAGATCACATACTTATGCATGCATTCACCCACATTTACAGTGAGCATACATACAATTTAATATATATTTACACATATATTCTTACCCACACACATGACATATATATATATATATATATATATATATATATATATATATATATATACAAGAGCACACACACACGACACACACACACACACACACACACACACACACACACATATATATATATATATATATATATATATATATATATATAG
>BJCO01364636.1:0-10079 GCA_018326465.1 Flaveria floridana
CATCAACTTAATTTTAGTGGTAAGCTGTTCTATCACCATTCAAGTTTTATTCTCTAGTAGTAGTAACTTGCCACTAGTTACAAGTTACATTGTTGACAGCAAGTCTCGAATGCCATCAATTACAACTTGTATTATCACCCGCAATTCATGGTCAGCACTTAATAGTTTTGGGTTTCCTGCATCCTTCTTAAAATAATTTACATAAGCTAGAACCATTCTAGAATTCACACTAGGAGTCCAGTGTGAGAAAAAGTTGAAACCAAAAGAAAACCGTAGTAGAGGGTCAACAGTTTACATTAGATCTTATTGGTTAGTGTGGATGTCTGACTAGAGGATTTAGATAAAATATTTGTTATGATGGTATTGAGGAGATGTTTGTTTGGCTTTGTTAAGATGTAGGGTTAATTAAATAAGTTAGCTTGAAATGAAAAGAATATTAAGAAATCAATCAACTGGAAATCAAGAAATTATAAAATGAGAAGCATGAAATGTGTCTTTGGTTACTTGGACCATGAATCATTCATGTGGTGAACAGTCAGCTTCGTCTAATTTTCATCATCGGGTTTCCCCTTTGATCTTCGTAACTTGCTAGCAGGGAAGTGTAGTCTGGCCATAAGAGGACGTGGTGCACGTGTCTTCTGATCAAATCCCCTTACACAAATAAAGCCTACAAGACAAGAAAGTATGTCATGGAGCAAACTTCAAAGTACGTAAATTACCATTCATACCTCTCCAGAAGCAGTATTGAATGCCTTCTGCCGTAAGCCCTGCCATATAAAGTTCTTAACGTTATAAGTTCTTTTAATAATGGTACAGTTCATGTTATGTTTTGTCATACTCCTATAATAGAAAAAAGTTTACCTAAAAAGGGGAAGGGGTCAAATGTGTAAGGCATGTCAAAAGTTGCCAAAAGTTATACTATTAATGCTTAACACTTTCTATATCATTGTATGAATTCTGTTATCATACTTGATACTTCAGGTGAATATTTGCCAAAAAATGCCCTGTTCTAGTCCAAACCATTTTGTCACCTCTAATGTATTCAAACTAACCTCTGAATATTGTTGGTATCGAAGTTCCGAAGTACACTGTTCTTCTAGGTAGATTCCATAACCAAGATCTAGGGACATCAATTGGATGAAGACTTGAGTCATGGTCCGCAAACACCTGCATGTCAATGACCATTCTCATGGGACATAGTACATTTACATCCATGTCAACTAAAATTCTAGGAAGAGATAGAGAAAAGAAAACACTCAGCTCATATGAAAGGAGGTTTTTCTTTTGTTTTTTTTGGGTATAGTTGAGAGCCAGCATTGTAAAGTACCTCATTGACTTGGAAGTATGTGCCGTTGAGTGGGAAGCTTCCTCTCATAGCAGTTCGACATGGTATCTATTCATCATATGTGCATTTGAGATCAGAATGAGATAATATATATGCATCTTATAAGTATCAAATGGGTCGAGCGTCGTCCAAAGTGTATTTTTAGTGCATTATAGATCACTTCATTGAAAAAATAGACTATCCATGAGATATAATAATTTCGCAATCATACTTGATACAACAAAAGTTGATTAAAAAAACTTTTTAAGACTTACGACGATAAATGTTTTGGGTCCCTTGACTCATTACCCCCACCCAAAAAAAAACACAATCCGTGTTGCCACTTTTTTTATTTAGTCATATACCAGTACTTGTTATCCTTTACTCACCAAGAGTGTCCCTCTAACAGTTTGGGAATTTGCTTCTCGTATGCTGTTGCACCCAAAACATGTTTCTTTATGGCATGGCATACCGGATTCATGGGAGCTACACTGTCCTTTTGGTGGCTCGATTGATTCTGCAGTTTCACCTGATTGGAAAACAACCAACACAGAGAATTAAATTAGCAATTACAGATAATATTTCATGACTTTGAAGCATCTTAAGTCCTAGAAAGTTTGATAATATTTTTCTATATTTCATAGTTACCAGGTGTCCAAATCGCAAGGAGGTATGAACAAGGATCATCGGGCTCTCGTTTGTCCAGCTGAAATGTAGATAACATCTTTTGAGAAACAGAAACTAATGAAAATGCTAGTCTTGTTCTCCAAAACATATGCTTACCCCTTCCAAGAGTGGATGAGAATCTGGAAGCTCATAACTGTAGCATTATACGTAAGAAGTCATTAGAGAATCATTCCGTTGTTGTAATTGGTTATTGCACTATTTAAGGTAACTATTCCACTTTTTTCATTAGTTACTTCATTATTTGTATGTTTTTATATGCTAAGGACATTACCAAAAAGAATTTAGTATAAGTACTTACACTCGGTGTTCAGTTCTTAGCTGGCTCACGTTTTTAAGTTTAGGTGTGGGGATGGAGGCAGCTTCAGATGTTAATGCAACCAAGGCCCTTGACATGTCACCCTCTGCAAGTTCCATATTATTTTGCATATATTTCTGCAAGTTCTGAGTAAACGCTTCCATATTAAGTCTTATCATTGGGATTTCTTCAGCGTCTTCACAAAAATCCTCTATATCAGATTCTTGTTGTATCTTTTCTGGCTCTGGTGTTGCTGGTATCTGATCAAAGTTATTTTATAGCAAACATTAAAATTTGAATAGAACACAAAATCTGTCTGCTTTCAAGAGTGACTTAAGTCCAGGAGACAGTTTCTGCTCAAAAGTAAGGTGATTTTGTACCCATAACTACTTTATTACAAATATGCATATATCATTCAGATCTTATCAATACCTCAATTATAGGCTCTGGTGTTGCTGGTTCTTCAATAACAGGGTCATGAATTTGAACTTCAGATTGTTGGTGCAGATAGTGATTAGCTTGAGGTAAAGTTAGGTGGTGTAGATTAGCAATCCCAGTAGAGCTTTGACTTTGACCATGTGATTTATTTTCTGTGACTGCAGTAACGATTCTTTTCCCCTCTGGCGCTGGTAGCGAGAGCCTAGCACTGCAGTGGAAATCGTTATCAGTGATAGAGTGATCAATTTATTTATTGTTATGCTTTCTTGTTACGGGTGGAAATTTGAACCCATATGCTTGTGGATGGATCGATTCAGGATCAAATCTAAAGATTTAGGTAAATTTTGATGAGCTGAAAGGGACCAAACTATATAGTTAGCTAAAATTCCAAAAAACCAAAAAGGGTAAATTGGTTAAAAGTCACCCAAAGTGTATTAGCTATCTATAAGAAAGAGGCAAAAGGTAATCATGAGTCGACCTGAGCTCACCCGTTGCCCTGCCTACCTATGTTTGCACCAAGATTTCTTGACATTGTTCTAAAGGCAACAAAACGTACATCCCCGTAATCTAGGAGTTTTGGTGGTTGCGCCACAATCAGGTTTTACTAGCAATGCAACTAGGTCATAGTGGTGGTATCTCAAGACAAACTACACTATGCTGGCTTCAATTTTGGCCATAGAAAAGAAGCTACAAGCTGCATGGTATTCATTCTGTATGAGTGTAAGTTATGTGGATATGGGGTTAATGTTATTAGTTAATTACCAATTCTGAAAAGATTGCATTTAAAAGTGCACTTAAAAAGTGAAAAGTTGGATATGCTGAAGGGCAAGAAAATGTTGCTTAGACCTTGCAAATGCACTTGCAAAATGTCTGCACTCTCCTCTCATAGGACATGAATTGCAGTTTGGCTTGTTCTTTGTACAGAAAACCTGCAGAAATTAAGAACTTATGTTGGCATCATTAACAAAGGCACTTTGTGCTCCTTGTGTATATTATTTTACCTTCCCAAATGTAATCATCTGGTAATGTAGTTCATATCTGTCAGTGATAGAATAAGAACACAGAAAATGTGATTAAGTGCTAAATGTTAGTCTGGTTTAATATCAAACAGCATGTGCATGAACAAGAGGGGTCAAGTTTCACCCACTTACTTCTAAATGTTTATCTCCTACGGTCTATCACAGCTTAGAAGAAAAAAGGTAAAACAAGCCATAAATGTCTCCATGTGTTTATTAATACATAAAACCTTATGTTATTTGATTAAAAATTTCTAAATTTCTATCAATACTAAATAGTTTTGTAATTATATTTGACACACTACCTCTATATAAACAGATACAAATTTTTGACAAAGGGGTATTCCGGGTCAACCCTACCCTGCCTGACCTGCTATTTGCAACCTCAAAGCAATGCTATATTTGGTATAGATTATGCGTGAAATATGTTCTCTTACAATGTTTTCTGGTCGAGCTTGCAGAGTCGTGGCCATAGATATTTTTGGATCGATTCCAAAACTGGATACCTGGACAGAAACAGAAATGTTAGCATACTGTCATAATTCCAAAGGTTTGCAAAAGCAGTGTGTGTAAACAGGTATATACACATGCTTGAAGTTGATGCTCACAATTCTAGAAGATGCAACTGAAGAGACTCGGGAAGTGGTTGCAGGGGTACCCATCCTAGTCTTACAGCTATACGTCCCACATTTGTGTCAACCTACTTGCACAAATACCATACATTTAAAACACAAAACTTAAAATTTCTTAGTAAAATCATTAGTTATTTTTTTGTAATCATAAAATTCTTACGGGAAAAGCAAGATGGTGAAGTGTGAGTAGCCGTACGCACTCCACGCTTTTTAAGCCCAAACCTCTAAAGCTTAGCAGATACTCCCTAGAGATCAAAAACAGTGTTAGGTCCTGGCTGCAGATAAATCATGAATTTTCTCATTCGACATAGTAACACTGAAACAAGAATTATAGATTTGATGTTTGTCTACTTGGCTTTGTCAGGTGGAACGCCCCGTAACCATTCGAGATCAATGCTTCCATGGTCTCTTACAAGTCGATTCAGAAACTCCTGTAAAGTTATTTTAGTAAGGACTTAAAACCATACTCGGTATTTGTCATGGTATGCCACATTTTCACTAATAAATTAAGTACCATTAGAGGTGGCAGAATCGGCAGTTAAAGCAGGCTAAAACATTTAATTTGTCATACGGATCAAAAAGGCCGGTTTTGACCATAAAAACACTATGTTTTGACTTATTACATGATATTAGTGTTCCAATTAAAAAAGCATATTATTTCAATAACAAGTTAATATTTTGAATAATATGATGAGGTTTTAAGCAGTAAAATACAACTTTGGCAAATTCCAAATCATTTGAAAATTTGACCATCAAAGATAAAACACAGCCTAAATCAACCCATTCATAAGTAAATTGGTTGAAACTATCCCCTCAATTTTTCATGAATGACAGACATATGGGTACCTTAATTCTCTCTGCAAGCATATTGTTCATACCCCTATCCTTGATGGTATAAGAAATCTCATCCGCATCTGCACGCCTTACCGCTTCATAGTCCAATGAATCCAAAGTTCCCGGTAACCTTTCTCCTTTGAATTGTGAGTTTTTTCTCAGACTATCCCAGTCAGCTTTAATCTTTTTTGCCTTTCTAGTTTTACCTTTCTTCACTTTAGTACTACCAGTTGCTGATATTTTAAGATTCCCATGTTTATTTGAATTTGATTCTGCGACTTCTGAAATCTCCATCTGTTGATTGATCAAATTCATTGAATTCTCTGATATTGTGTGACATTCAGAGACTTTAGTCTCTTGATTGGTAACAGTATCTAACTCTGCTGACACTTCACTTTGTTCACTTGAACACTTATCTTCATGTTTGGTTTGCATAGTTGTTCTTCCTTCTGCCATGTCAATATATTCAGCACTATCATTACCATCTGCTAGAGAATTACTTACCAACCAAGATCCTAATTTTTCAACAGTGTCAGAAATTGAAGACTGTAATGTGCTTGGACATGTATCATCTGAGTTGTGTGAAGAAACTAAATCCTCAACTTCTTTTTCTTCGTATAAATCAGAAAGCTGATGACTTAGATGGTCTTCATGGCATGTAATGTTTTTTTCTACATCCAATTGGTATGGTTCTTTAACAGATATGCTTGATTTATCTTCTTCAAATGCTTCATTGCTGCTTTTTGGTTTCAGTGGATATTTTGCAGCTAAATTCATAAATGCAGAACTGCAAAGGTGAATAAATATATACTTTGTGTCATGAATTCATGTGCAATTTCAACCAATGTACTTACAAATGGGCTAATGTGGTTTATTTAATCTAAAAATGGTCAAATGAAACAAAATTAGAGAAAAAGGGAACAGGTCAAATGGATTGGAAGTTGCCTGAAGTGTATTCTAATGCATGCCGCCACCTAAATCATTTTACTCAAAGATTTAGATTATTTTTGAAACAATTCATCAATTACTTATAAACAATTAAGAAAAAATGGACACAAAAGTGTTTTCAAGTTATCACAACCTAACCATAACCCTACTAAAATCATCCTGCATCCAGTTTTTTTCAAAAATGCCTGTATTGCCGCATCTAAAATCCTACTTAATTACTACTGTATCTACACTACCTGGACAGATGATCTGATACATTTTGGGTAAGGAAAACCCCAATAACAGAGTCCACAACAGACCCCTTCCACCGAGAAAAACGTCTGTCTCCTGTAAGAATTGCATTTAAGTGTTAATATAGACCTGTTATTTATGTAAGGGAAAATTTCACGTAGAAGGAATATACTTTCGGTCAATTTCTATTTTAGGGGACATAGTTTCAAAATTTACATCACATGAAGTCATTTCATGTTTTCACCAGGCACACATCAGCATTAACAGGTTACCCTTTCACCAGCTGGCTTATATAGTTGTAAACTAATAACATAAGCCTTAAGTGTTGATGTTGAATGTACATTCCCCAAAATAAATATTGACTACGTACGTTGACTTGTGTGTAAAAATTCCTCACCTTGAACTAGGTGCATCCTTGCAATAAATGAAGCTGCTCTCCCACTAAATACATTTCGTTCTTCTTCCCACCATTTTGTCTTGTCTTCATCTATCCCATTAATGCCTTCACTATTTATATCTTCCAACAAAAGCCTCCAAACTCTACTTGTCTCATCATCAAGATCAACCTTAGGACGTGGCTGCCTTATTTTCTCTCCATCATAAGACCCTTCGAAACGAACTACACTTCTATTTTGGTGATACAAAACGATACCATACTTCTCTTGGTATCTTGTTAAGTATGGTACAAGTGCCTGTTGGTCTAGTTCCACCTTTTCAGAGTTGAGGCACAAAATCTCAAATTGGTTTATGAGTGCATCAATGTCATATTGGCTTTTCCATTTAAAATTTGAAAGCAAACCTGCATTAGGTACATAAAGGGAATAAAATGTTTATATATAAAAGAAAATAGGAATTACGTTTGATCTTTATTTGGTCAAATGAGTTAAGGTGAAAGATTTTACTAAATTCCAGTCAATTCAAGCAAGCCCAGCAGAGATTAAACCTTCTAAATTCTTTTGTCACTTTATATCATTATAATTATTATATCAATATAGTTTTGGAATCATATTATTTACGATTATAATCCTTTATATAGTTTAAACAAAAAAGAAAAGGAAAAGGAACTTGTAGGCTGAACCAATCTGGCCGCGCCGTCACCTAACCCTCTCATTTCATCAGTTTTTAGCTTTTGTTTTCCGTTAGAGAACACTTTGACTAGTTAACACAAAGAAGCTACCTAAATGGTTGGTCATGAACCAATTGTTATGATATGAAGATGGCACAATCGAGTTATTTCTCTTGGTCCGTTTCTTTGTTGATATATTCAAACTAAAATCAGCAGCAGCAAGAGCTTCTACGCACATCCAGGGCCTTTTACCCTCTATCAATCCAGCAAGTGAACTCATATCACGAACCCGTCTTCGACCCTCGCTTCTCTTCTTTCTAAATATCTCCACATCACCAAATCCAAAACTATCCTTGTAATATTGCTGATTATTCATACCATACACTGTTGATATTTCATGAGACCATCTGGATGAAATTGCCTTGGATATGACAGAATTATTACACTTTTTGGTTCTTTTTTTCTTTACAATTGCAGGAAAGTTTGTAAAATATGCCTCTAAAGATGCATCTTCACTGGTACTGCAGGTAGAGTCATCTCTACTGAGTACATTACTTGCTTCTTTTTCATGAGCTTTTTCAGAAAAATTTAGATTACGTTTTGCTCTCATACACGTGCTCTTGGCAACCATTTCTATCTCTGACTTGCTTGGTGTTATAGGGCTTATTGAGAATGCTTTGTGGTATGGCTTCTCTTCTTCAAAGTATATCTTTCTCCTACACGAATTCCTAATGGGTTGAACACTGAATTGCTCAGGTGTAATGTTACTGATGGTTTTCCTCTTTCCTGTTGAGGAACCATTAGCTTTTGAGGTGGTTGACTTTTTGGATTGACCTTCTATTACCACTTTTGGTCTGTGTTTTCTTCTTTTCGGTTTTGGTTTTGGTGTATCCTGTAAACTCAAATCATCACTAGATTCCTCTTCAAAATCTTCATTCACGTCCAATTGCCACATGTCATCTTGTGATGGTTCAATAATCGGCTTTGTCTGTTCAAGATTTAATGCAATTTCTGAATTTAGTATATCAGACACCACTCGTTTACGCACTGCCCTTCTGGTTTGCTTTGGTGTTACAGGAGTTAATGTAGATGGGGTGCTTGTGACTATCTGTGGTTCAGTTAACGTTGGTGGCGAATTCAGATCAAATAAGTACCTCACTCCACCGGTCTGTGGATTAGGCATGAAGTCGCCTCCAACCTCCGGCTTCTGAAACTTCATATTTACATCTTGTTCACCATCACCATCACCATCACCATCACCATCACCATCACCATCACCATCACCATCACCGCGAGCGGCTATGCCGCCAGAAGCGCCACCAGAACCTTTTGTGGTGATTGCGGCGTCTGCAAGTGCAAGCAGATCAATACAAGGAATGGTAGTCCACACACTATCCATCAAAAGGCTACCATAAGCTCCAATTGTGGCTTTGTTAAACTGATTTTCGGATCCATTTCCGCAGTTCATCGGACCACTAGCCTCAAACGGATAACTTTGATTATGCTCTCTCTTGCTGTATCAAATTTAATGTTGACAGGGACTATATGGTCAATAACCAATCCTTTGTTCTTCTCCTTCTTCCCCAACTATTTTTATGAAGAATTCATTAAAAACAGAAGGGGGCAAAGTTTTACAGTGTTAAACATCTTGATTATCATCCCCCTTTTCAGACATTATGCTGCAGACACAGAAAATGCTGAAATTATTAAATAAAAATTTTATACCAAAACACTGATGAAATTCGTTTACCTAAACTGATTCAAAGTAGAAACGAACAAATTCACTGTTAAAATATAAGAAAAAAATTTACTTTAACAAAAGAAAAGTAGAAACGAACAAATTCACTGTTAAAATATAAGAAAAAAATTTACTTTAACAAAAGAAAATTATATTGCAACAGTCTTGTGTAACTTCAGCTATGATATTCTCTAATGCAATAGATGGATAATTATTTCTGGATAAATATCATCTCCATGCTTGCATGATATTTTGTAAATTGCCCCATTTTTTCACACGTTCTAACTTCAAAGTTGAAGAAAATATTATGTAAAAAATTGTACAGCTGCTGCTGATGACTATTTTTTTAGAAAATATGTACAGTTTGGGGAGAAAGTGTTGATCATCACTGATTTCACTCCAAAAATCTACTTTGACGAACAGATGAACTCCCCAAAACCAATTTCAGTACAAAATGAAGGTTGCAAAACCCTATCAACTGAAAATTATTTTTTTTTTTGAAAAAAAAACACACACAAACACACAAATTGAATACATAATGAACACAGAGTTTGCATGAAAGAGTGGCGGAAGACGAAATTGAGTGAGAAGTGTGCTAACCTTGTTGTCGGTGTGGGTGGTGATCGGTGGTGAAACTGGAAGTAGTGGGTACGGAGAGAAGAGGAGAAGATTAGACGCGAAAAGTAAACACATTAGACCAGTACTTCTTGTTGTCTTTTATCATTATTATTATTATTATTATTATTATTATTATTATTACTGCTGCTGTTGTTGTTGTTGTTGTTGTTGTTGTTGTTGTTGTTGTTGTTGTTGTTGTTGTTGTTGTTGTTGTTGTTGTTGTTGTTGTTGTTGTTGTTGTTGTTGTTGTTG
>BJCO01364637.1:0-12389 GCA_018326465.1 Flaveria floridana
GACACTCCCCCTGAATTTTCCTCGTTTTCAGTGCAATCGACCCTATACGCCGCGTATGGACCCATACGCGGCGTATAGGGGGTGTCGATTTAAAAAGGTGGGTGTCTATTTATTAGGACCCTTACTAAATACTTTGAAAATGGGTCCAAGAGTTAACCCGTTGGTTTGCCTAGTACGATCAGTTTATTTGTGTCTGTTCCATTAACTCGATCATTAGCCCTATCAGTTTCTGGGGTTAACCGTTTTGAACATGTTGGTTGATTCTTGTAAAATAATAATTAAGAACTACATTAGTAAGGAATCATTTTCTGAACATGATTACATGTCATTTTTTATACTAAAAAACTTTCATTATTTTATTTGGCACGGCCTAAAACGAACACAATGAGTAACTATTTTCATATAATAATATATAGGTGGAACAAAGGAGGATAAAAAGAAGGTGATAACAAGAGTGGTGTACCCATTTGCATTGGTAAAGCCAGGAGGATTCAAAGGGGATATGACTTTGAATGACATCAATGAAAGAATCTTAATGCCGCCGACTAGGCCAGTCCGTCATCCGGTGGGAGACTTTGCTTGTCGGCCGTTGGTTTCACTAGACAGACCAGGCCTATCGGGGAAGGTTGTGGTGGCTCTCACTAGGATCCAAACATACGGGAGAGGCACAATCACGATTATTAGGACTAAAAACTAATTAGGTGCATATATATGTATAGATGTTTGTATGTTGATGATGTATAAACATGAAATGTTTATTATAGGCCTGTAAAGGAGTTGAGCCAAGCTAAGATAGTCTGGGATCAAGCACTCAAACTTGAAATTAAACAAGCCAGCTCGGTTTAGCTCCTTTATCTTAAAGAATTAAAATGTTAAGCTAAGGCCATTCAAATGAACCTTTTAAAATCTATATGACTCAACCAAATATGTCTTATTTATCGTTCGTCTCTTTAGACACTTGTGCAAAGGAACATAGATTATCTCATATCACCGAGAATGGTGCTATATATGGCGCCCTTGAAAACCAAATGAAATACACGTACAAACATATATATACCTACACATATAAATATACATAGAAGGGCTTTCATTTCAAACCCAAAAACTTGTTGAGAACTACGAAAATTAAATGTTGCACTTGTACGTGTGTATGATGTAGTTCTCGCAGTTATCATCGTACTAACAATTCTGAAAAGAACATATCCTCATACACACATACACATACAAAAACATATATAAATGCACACATACACATGCATAAAAGATGAGCCAAATAAAAAATAAGTCGGTTAAAAGAAATTACATAAAATGATAAAAGACATGAAAAGGTATCATTTGAGTAAGCATGTATAAATGAGATAACAAAAATACGCTAAAACGTATCTAATGTGTTTTATGAAAGGTCATGACGAAGTTGATTTAATTCTAATAAACTAAATGTAAGTATTTTCTACTTAAAAATTTAGTATCAAGGTTGTAATTTCAACCAACCCCAAGAACCATCTATGTACTTTTTAATTTTTTTTTATAAATCTACATTCCACTTCTACTTAATTTCAATGTAATATGTGACAAAGTGCACTTATATATAAGTAATGTTTTTAAAATCAGATTAGACATCAAAACAATCTCCTATTGGTTTATTGATTGAACCGGAATTAAGAACCAAATGAGTTCATAAATAATATTAGAATTCATTAAGTAATAAAGAGAACTATATGTCAATAAGTCTTAGATCAACTTTTTTATGAGGAGTCACCCTATAACTTTTCAAAATGGAGGTTCAAGTGGGTCAAGGGTTTTACCATAGTGGGCCTTTGAGTGGTGGGTTTCCCTTGGAATGGTGGGCGAGCCAGGTCACAAGCGTTGTCTGTGTTCGCGGACGTGGGTGACCTTTCGCCAATGAGTTTACCCGGGTGACTGGGCTTAAAAAATTATTCGTTAACCGTTTAAAAAAAATAAAGAGAACTATATATATAATTTCAAACCAAATTAGTTTTAATTTAATGAATACGCAAGAAGAAATAAAATAATTATTTATATTCTTCTTTAATGCATGATTAGTGATTAAAAGTTAGTAAAATTATGTTACATAATTCGTCAATACCAAAGATTTAAATCTTGAAACTTCAAAAAAAAAAATAAAAACTTTTTTACCTTTTCCTTAAACCACTAGATCTCATATTATTCATTATAGACTAAAATATTAAAAACACAGCCGTAAACCTACTGCTTTATTAGCAAGTTGCATATCACTTTACCAACTTATTGATGTCCATTCATTTTCTCCATTCGTTTCTTTAGCTTTTGATCTCATTATTATCTCTAAAACAAAAGGCAGTGTCCTTGGATTTCGATCTAATAGCGGAAGAATATGGGTTAGTACTTACTAACAAATATATATGTTGGTTGAACACATAGAGTGTCGATGATTAAGGTCATGGTCTTAAATTTCGATCCAACCAGCCGTTTCATTTACAAACGGTTGAAAACAACATAACCTGACCGCCGCACTCACAGTTGGTGTCAGATCTAGACTTGAAAACATTACTTATAAGTATTTACTCTCTAATGGGAAAAAACAAATTAGAATGAGAAATTAACTTTAATTAGTTAATCGATGGAGTGGTTAAAGGGTTGGTCTGCTGTACTAACTGACCCAGATTCAAATTTCACCCTACCCATTTACCTTCTGCGGCATCCAGGTGAGGGTTTGGCTCGGGGTTTCATCTCGGGTTCGATCCTGATGGGGGACGAGAGTTTAAAGATTCAATCCGATTCCCTCACATCTAGGGGTATGATTTACGACTGACGGCTAGATCTAGAGTAATCAGTCCCGATAAATTATCAGATTCTTCGAAGTCCTTTGCTGTTAAAAAGTTAAATTTAATCGATCCCTAGATATTAGGGTGGGTAACCCCACATAATAATAGCTTAGAAAACATGTAACAAATAATGTGCCGACACGAGTCACGAGGTATACAGTCACTTTCTTTGCATCTTTTTCTTTTTTAATCAACTATAACTCCATAAGTGTCCTTCTCTCCTCCTACCAGAAAACCCAAAAGCATTAGTAAACAAGAATCAAATAAAAAAAAACAAAAACAAAAATAAAAAATGGGAAATGCACTTCGGTTTCTGTACGGTCAATGCTGTTCTCCGCCACCAACCACCACCACCACCACCACCGCCACCACCGGTGACGCGCCACTCGGCTACCACGGTGTTTCTTCCTCCACCGTCGGCGTCTCCGCCCTAGCCCAACACATCTACCACTTCGAAATCACCTCTCAGGTTCCTCAAGGTCTGAGTGCACATGTGACGTCATCCAAGAAAGCTCAGTGTAATTGGTAAGTTTTTAATAGTTAGTAACTATTTTAAGAATTGAATTGAAATATTGAATTGAATTGAAGGTATAGGAAACTATCAAAGGCTTGGAGGGAAGCAAAACCTCCACCTAAGACACCTGAACAGGCTTCTAGACTTGTTATTCTCACCCTTCAGAGACACCAAACCGCTGATGTTCAGGTTTCTTCTTTTATCAACACAAATCATATACACCGAAACATTGATCATTTTGATACAAGTATTAGACTATATCATTGATAGGTTTGTTTGCTTAGGGATGAGTAAATGATATCGAATTTCCTGCACCGAATCTTTTTCGGTACCCTCATTTTGGTGTTTTCGGGGACCGGTTCTGTACGGTACCGGTATTTTACCAATTTTTACCTTTAAATACGGTACCATTACCCAATTGGGTGATTTTTTAGTATTGGTACTTTCGGTTATGATGCGGGCACAAGTGTTGAAGACTGGGCCTTAATGTTGGAGGTTCAAGACCGCGTTGTATGAAAATGGGCTTAACCTGGGCTGTGAGCCTCCGTTTATGACGTGCTACCAGTCAAAACGACCGCTTTTATGTTTTTTCTATTGTTTTTGGGTTATCCCGTTAATTTTCAGAAATAATCCCTCTAAATGGGTTTTTTGGTCACTTTTATGTTTTTTCTAGTTTTTTTGGGTTTGTTTTAGGCTTTTGTATGGCCCATGGTTGTTTGTTTTAGGCCCATCCGAATTTTGTTTGCTTATTTAAGTTATGTTCATGTAATGTGAGAGAACACTTGATCATTATTGAAATTAAAATTTTAGTCTTTTCAAATTCGTGACTCTTGTGTCGAATTTGAGGGTTTGGGTGAAGATCATCACGGGTATTCGCAGAATCAACGTGCTTGACTTCGATTTCGTTCCGTTCGCTGCATCAGGTTCGGTATCAGTGTGGTATGGTACCATACTAATAGCCTTAGTATGAGCTCACAGACCCAAATAAGTTAGGGTTTATGATTTAGTATAAGTCTACGTTATGTTATCAATAAATTGTAACCAGACATATCAATAATATAGGTATATTATCAATAAATTATAACTAGACATATCAATAATATAGTCCAGTAATAAGTACACTCATAAGTAAAGTTGTCATACTTCATATCACTTTACCATTGGTAGATACAATCAATTGAATATCTCATGTAGAGATTGTGATTTGGGTACTGTATTTCTGTTTTTGAAGGGTTTATTGTCATTTTACGGGCTTCCGGTTCTTGATTCACTAGATGAACTCACGAGCAGTGGAGCTCCCGCGGTTGTAGATGGTCTCAAGTTTGAGTTACACACACTTCCTGTAAGAACAAGTTGTTGCTACACTAACTGCACTTTGTACAAACTTGGTTTCTCAACTAGTTTTGCAAATGATTCACTTGATTGAAAAAGGTGGATGGAAAGTCAGTACCGGACGGGGATGGTGTAAATGTGTATGTTAATACCACAGATGCTCGGGAGTCATCTCTTGTGCCCGAAGAGGTGCAAATGGCGGCCGTTGAGCGCACCATAGCACGAGCCCATAGGAACTACACTATGGCTGATGCGCTGCACAAGCAAATTACAGATGCTGGCTATCGGTATTTACTATTTACTATTGTCCATTCTGTATCATACTTAAGCTTTGGTGGAAACCATCACACTGCTTGTTGACACATGCAGGGTACTAAATATCAATAATGAGGAGATTCTAGCACGAAAGTACCGGATTAGACTAAGGTACTTCGAATAGAACTCGCGTCTCATGTATTTTTGGTCTTGATCCCTACTTTTGTACCACAGAACTAGGAATGATTTGGATTGATTCGCATGATATATCTGTTCCAACAATTTGTGTATTACGCGTGAGTTGATGTCAATGGAAACAGGGGGATAGATGCGCCTGAAAATGCGATGCCTTATGGGAAAGAGGCCAAGGATGAGCTGGTGAAGATAGTTGAGGGCAAGTGTTTGCAAATTTTAGTCTTTGATGAAGATCACTATGGGCGTTTTGTTGGAGATGTTTACTGCAATGGCATTTTCGTACAGGTGATTCAGTTGCTGTCATATGTGTGCTTACAAATGTAACGTAACTAAAGTTAAAAAAACCTTGCAGAAAAGAATGTTGAAGAAAGGACTAGCATGGCATTACACTGCCTATGATAAACGGCCAGAGTTAGCGAAGGTGACTGATTGCCTCTTTTGAGTTATGTGATTACGCCAACAATGATCATGCTTTCTATGTTATGAAATTTGATTAATTCTTTTGATATCAGTGGGAGAAACATGCGCGGGCTAAGGGAATCGGATTGTGGGCTTTGTCGAATCCTGAAATGCCATGGGAATGGCGAAAGAACCATCGTGAAAACAGATATTAAACCTGAGAAAAGGGTGATCAAAATGTTGTTTATCCTTCAAATCTGTGTTTTATTGACCATATATGCATGCTTGTTCACTAAACTAACATTTTGCTTTTGGTTTCTGGTCTCAGTGAACTGTAAAGAAATAATATTGGATTGAATTTGTGGTTTGCAAACCAGAGTTGGGTGGGTCAACCCAAATCCGGTTATCTTTTAACCTTTCAACATTAAGGTTATTTTTTAATCATTAAACGGCTATGAAGGCTATCAAACAGCTATAAGTCATGACTTATGGCGTAGTGGAAAAACTGTGAACCACAGAAAACAAAAAAACTATAGGCGCAAATGTTGATATTTTTTTTTATTTTCTTATTCGCAATGAATTTTGAAACCCATTAACATTCTCTAAAAAGGATACTGTTGATAACCCGCAGGTACTGATATCGTTAACTGGTCAAAACCGGATATCAGTGAAACCGATTCGGGTCAAAAACTTCAAACAACAGAAGTTTTTAAAAATTTCTACTGGGCCAAAAAAGCTGGGCTGAAGCCCAATATCGATTATGCTTTTTTATTTTTTTCTGGCGAACCTGACCCACTCAGGAGCCCACCTTGTGTTACATTCAATTACTTATTTATTTTTCTAAATAACTAATATCTAAAAAAATTTACTTAATTTGTTTATTTGTTAACAGATCGGATTCCCTTAGCTAAGGTTGATTTGTACGTGTGGTTAAGATTAATTATTTATTTAAATTAAAGTTTGTTTATTCATGAATAGTTTTAAATAACTAGTTTTATTACGTATGACTATCTCATGAAAAGAAGTGATTAAATTTGGTCGTTTTACAAATGTCAATACAGTTTGTTTCATTGACCTAGTAAAATATATAGATTTATGTTTATGAATTTGTTTAGTGTATCTAGTGAAGTCATGTGATAACTAGTAACGTACTAGAAATCGAAATTCAACCAATTGTGGTTCTAAAATATGGTAGTCATTGGTATCGGGAATGATTATGTTGTTTATGAGTGAATATAAGAGAATTGTTAAAGAGTAAATGGTTTTGATTTATCATATTGAAGAATTGAAAATACCTTTAATGTGTGTATGATCATAACATATTTCTAGAGGCGTGTGTTTCATGTGTAGTTGAATAATGGTGATTTTTTTTTGCTACGTCTTTTTTTATAAGATCAGATGTGATTTAAGCTGAATTAAGCTTTGTTTAAGCTTTGTTTATACCAAGCCCATTGCAAAAAAGTTATTAAGATAAACTGAATTCAAAATTGAAAAAGAATCTAAGTTTCATCTTATATTATTAAAATTAACGAAATCGAATTTGGTCCTTTTGCTTTACAAGGAAGTAAAGAGATAAAAATGTGGTTAAGTAGGAGAAAAGGATAAAAAGAATTGTTCTCTGTTGCGCTTTACCTTTTGGGCTTATTGTTTTTTTTTTCTCTTTATAAAACACACACTTATTTATTAAAACATATAATTTAATAATAATATTAATGCAAGTTACGTGACGTTGTTTGTTGATGCAAACATATTGTTACTAAATGAATAATGTATTTTTAATACAAAAGTTATAAAAAATAAATCAAAATTAACCCATTAATAAAGTTTTTTCCATGTTACAGACTATAATTTGAACTATAACCCTGAATATGCTTAAAAGCATAACTTTCAATAACTGAATAATTTTGATCAGATGATAACTACTAGAAAAGTTTGACGTTTTTATTATTAAAAGCTTAAGATTACCTGAAATTATTTTTTTAACCAACTACTAGTTTGTAAAAGAAAAACCAAGCCAGTGCATAAAAATCCCACATGAACAAGGTCTAGGGACGTTTTGGTCATTTTAAGTTGATGTATGCATTATTTTTTGTATTTCTACAAGAGACTTTCATGACTAGTACCTATGATTATCAATTAACATGACATCAATCGTAGAATTGCCTCGAGGTTCAACTTAACTACTTTAATCATCATAATTAAACTTTTAATGTTTTTTTTAATTTATTTGACAGTTTTTAAGAATCACAAACAAGGTTTTTGCTTATTCTTTCACTAGGTTAGTACCCGTGTATTACACGGTTGGTGAAAATAAAAACATTTTGTTAGGAATTTTGTAAAACAATTTGATTATCATAACTAAGGTAATATATTACTTCGCACGACTAATTACATTGAAACAAATAAATAGTACTTATAAATCTCTAATTATTTTGTTTATATACAACATTTGTTGTTTCATTAGTAACCATGCCTTTTTCATGTAGCATTAGTAAGTTGCTTCATTTCTATTCTTTACTTTTGATAATGTGACATATAATTATACATGATTGAAAACTGGTTTTTTAATATATACTAAGCCGGATAATATTTGTTTTTGGCTCTTGTTACTTGTCAGTGGAATACATAGAGGAAGTAAAAAAATTGTCTTCTCTAAAACTTGAAAGAGATTTTTTTTCGACGTTACAAGATTAGCAACACTAATACACCATTATACATATAAATGAGAACAGAAAATAATAATTGTCACACTTTTCGTACAACCCATTCTTATCGGTTTTTTTATAGACATTTTAATCTCATGTCTTTCTCCAAATTTCATCTTCAACTTCATATCAATATCAACCTCACCCAATTAAACAATGTTCATGGGAATGCGCTACAAAAAATAAGGATGTAAATGTTAAAGTTGATAATTCACAAATCCATTATTATTAATACAATGTTAGTATGTATAAATTGGAAATTTGAAATGCATAATAAATATTACCTAACGCTTAGTGACAATTAAGGAGAAGGCATGATAATTTTTGCTTATTCTTTCATTAAAGTGGATGTGTTGACTAAGAAAAGTCAAAATCAAACTTCATTTTTGTGTTGACTATAATAATCAAAATGGAATTTATTTTTGTGTTGTATAGAAAGAGGTAAAAGTGAAATTCTGGTTACACGAGTACCATTCATGTATATTGCTTTAATTCTTTATATACTTATAGCATTCACAACCCACTCTCCATCTTCATCTCTATAATTACACTAAAAATCACTATTTTTTCTATCTTATTTTCAATAAAATAATATTTTTTTGTACTTTTACCATTATATTTTCTCTTTACTCCACCGACAACCACTTTTAATAAATATTAAAAAATTAATAGAGATAGAATAGTGTTTTATCAAATATTGAGATGGACAGTAACATGTTCTCTATCCTTCACTCACAACCACTAATAACCATTCTCTATAATATAAAGAACACACTTACATATTTATAAAGAACAGACTATGAATGCTCTTAGTACAATTAATACCGCTGCTATTATCACTAGTGCATCCACAATCATAACACCAACTAACACTACTAGGACGACACCACCACCATGACTGCTATGAAGAGCACGGGGATAAAGACAACACCTATGACTGGTACTACTTATCACCACCAAAAATAGGAAATGTTGGGCCGAGAATTAGTTATCATTTTGCATTGGAGTGATCTGGGATCATAACTGAGTCCGGACCACTTACACGTGCATAGATACATTCCATAGAGGGTGAGAATCGAACCCACAACATCCGTTCGTTACAGCAACGGCATAACACCTCACTAAAATCAATTTTTTTCATCATATTTCTAAACTTATGTACTATGAATCTGTAATTTGACACTACATTCAAATCGTCTTTTAAGCACTCCAGGAGTGAGGGCCCGGGTGCCAGAACATCAATTGTCTCAAATAAATGGATCATCTTCCATGGCCCATGGGTGTTGGGTTATTAATGGAGCATTAATTGTGAGCCCAATAACTGTTATTGGGCTTGTTAAGTTGGGCTAAAAGTAAAACAAAACCATTTATTGCTAGTTTATTTCTACTTTTAGAGTTTGTCATTATTTTATTTTAAATACCTGTAATTTAAGAAAAAAATATGTTTTTTTAATATATCATTGATAACAGTTGATTTATAAATTAATTCAATTTACATTATTAAGTAATACACTTTGGTTTTACTTCTATATATAGGGTACTTGACCTTTTAACCTTTTTCTTTTTGTACTATAGGAGTGGAATATTGTAAAGCAAAGTCACAAGCTAACCAAGTGAAGGAAGATATTAAAGAATCTGCATCTTTAGGGTCCCAAAAGCAATCACCCATTGTCTCATCTAATTAATGAAACAAAATAAAGGAAGTCATAAAAATAATTTTATGTCTTAGAAATGTATAAAACATAGAAAAAATGTACTTATTTATTGTTTATTTATATACACTTAATTGTCATGTATCTGTAATTTACGTATCTATGTTTTAAGTTTGCACCTGAGTTTATTAAAAAGTTGGCTAGATTTGTGTATTACAATATGTATTTATCATGATGCGCGTATAAAAAGTAAACATACAATATTATTTGGTTTATCTTAATATTACGTAATTTTAATTTAGTAATATATATTGATGTATAACAATAGAAAAAAGATGATCGTTTCCATAAAATTTTAATATATTATAAAAGAGTGTAGTTATATAAACTTTAAAAGTTTTTTAAATAAATAAGACATGAATACTAAAGTATTACATTACCTAAGCCAAATATACAAGTGTAGCTTCTTTAGCCCAGACCGTTTTGCCATAATTTATATGGTCATTTTTTATTTTCTTTAAGTCACATTTGTGTAAGAAAAAAGTAAGTCAAGACAAAGAAAAATTAAAAAAAAATATAGGATTTGAACGACAAAAAAAAAGAACAGTACAAAGAGAAAATAATTTTCACTTTACCTCTATTATAGAACAGTACAAAAACGTTAAGCCGGTAGAGGCTCTATAACAACATTTATAACAACAGTTACACCTATAATAAGAAGGTACATGAATTATGGTCATGTATATTCTTTTTCTCGTATATCTAACTTCATTCAAATTAAAATGCAAGTTATGTAAGGTTTCAATGCCAAATCTTAACTGGATCATATTTGAAAAGGGTTTGATACATTTTTTTTCATCTGCTTAAAACCACTTAATACCTCAAAACAATGTAGGAAGTTTATACATTTTACGTTAAAAATGCTGAGTTATAATTTAGAATATAGGGAAATTAATATCTTACATTACTTGAAGGAAGTAAAGGTAAAATATAGAATAATTAAGTATTACATCCATGTTTGTACTTATATAATTGTTTAATATTAAAGCGTGTAACTCGTCTCCCACTGTTGACTATATTAGCTTCTATCTATGAGCACTGGACCATTTGAGCCATTGATACAGCCATTAGTTATTTTCGTTAACTTTTACATTATAAAGGAGGAATAAGTTAGCTTCAAGACAAAGAAAAATAACACATAAATTGTAGGTGATAAAGACAAAACATATAAAAGAAAAGAAAAGGAAATAAAAAAACAAAAATAAAGCAAATAATAGAGATTAACAAAGTAGGAGTGCCGACATGATTACAAAGGAGGATAGGTACGTTTCTTAAAATTCCTTTGACATGCAACGCCATATTGCATGACTATACAGTTAGTGCATTTGGTGTCTACAATGTTATTATCTAAAAGAAATTAGGATTAGTTACAATAACATTTTATATGGTGTTTGATAATTGATAATATGGTGTGTGATGTTTGTTTTGTAAATTAAGTGTGAATTACTAAAATCACTAGAGGGTGCCCGTGCGATCCGCGAACTCAACATGTATTTTTTTGAATTTAAAAACTATATGGTGTTTGATAATTGATAATATGGTGTGTGATGTTTGTTTTGTAAATTAAGTGTGAATTACTAAAATCACTAGAGGGTGCCCGTGCGATCCGCGAACTCAACATGTATTTTTTTGAATTTAAAAACTATATGGTGTTTGATAATTGATAATATGGTGTGTGATGTTTGTTTTGTAAATTAAGTGTGAATTACTAAAATCACTAGAGGGTGCCCGTGCGATCCGCGAACTCAACATGTATTTTTTTGAATTTAAAAACTATATGGTGTTTGATAATTGATAATATGGTGTGTGATGTTTGTTTTGTAAATTAAGTGTGAATTACTAAAATCACTAGAGGGTGCCCGTGCGATCCGCGAACTCAACATGTATTTTTTTGAATTTAAAAACTATAGTAACACCATATGCTCAAATTAAAATAAAAATAAAATGCTCGTTACTATGATATAGTTTTTTAGAGTTACTATGATATATTTTTTTTAGAAAAAATATTAACTTATGACAAAGTTATAATTATTTAAAAGTCGAAGGGAAAGTTGAGCTAAAAGTCATAAAAAGATGATTAATTAAGGTAGACAAATTAATAGAAGGAAAGCTCGAGCTCGATAGTGTAACTCCTAGCTTGGAAGACTGAATTGTGATTTGTCATGTTCATTCAATTTAATATTTAGTAAATCGTATCAAAATGTCACAAATATTAAATTTAGGCTAAAAAGCAAAAGATATGAGTTTTGGTGGTAAAATCCATCATTTGATGCTAGAGGGACCAAAGATTGACGGATTAAAATTCAATTAAAACAAGAAAATATGGAAATTAATTGGTATAATTTAAGACTATTATAGATATATATATATATATATATTAAATTTATTTGATCCCTCCCCTATATATATATATATATATATATATATATATATATATATATATATATATATA
>BJCO01364638.1:0-11652 GCA_018326465.1 Flaveria floridana
AAGGCTTTCATTCTTATGTCCAACAAATGAATTAAACTCCTTCTCAGCTTGGGCTTTCTTGTCCTTCTTTAGATCTTCATTTCCATCATAGAATTCACATAAGGCATAGAGACTTTGCACTTGTGTGCTCAGCAAAACGGTTGTATATGTCTTGTGATAAGCATAAGGTCAAGGCCCCAAAAGCTTTTTGATCACGATCGATGAGCTTAATATCTCTTTCAGAGAAGATTGAGGAGTCAGTGTTCACTCTGGTCTGTTCACCGACAGCCACCATTGGAGTGTGTGGGCCTTTCATTATAGATTCCCATTGATTATGATCCGTGTAAAAGAAAAACTCCTTCAAGCATCGCTTCCAATCCTTAAAATTGTCACCGTTTAAAAGCCTCGGTGGCCTATTTGGTGCAACACTTTCCAAATCAGAGATGGTAATGTTGGTTGATGTCATTTTCAAGATGAGGAATAAATTCGCTGAATTTCAATAAATTTGCTGGTAGATTCGCCCGTAGATTCGCTGGGTAAACAGGCAGCAGATTCGCTAGGAAAATGCTATAAAACTTCTAGTTTCGCTCATAGTTTCGCCGAAACTAGTAGAACTTTCGTTCAAAGACAAATCCGCCAGCACTTTCGCTTAGTAGCTTGGTTAAGTAGTGATGAACTTATGTTCAAACATTGTAGATTCGCTGGAATCCACTGAAAATTCAGTAAATCACTGAAGATGGTAGTTTCGCTGTAAACAGAGCTACTTTTGCTGGATGCAGAACTAGTTTCGTTGGAAGCACAAAACAGACTGTTCGAACTGAAATTCAATCTGAAATCACCCAAATCACTATGAATTGGTGATTGGATGATTAGGATAGCTTCCTATTCTCAAACAAAGTATTTTTGAAAAGGTTTTCAAGCCAAAACAACACTCTAATGATCTGAAATGGATGAAACAGTGATTTCTATCAAAAACCCTTTTAAAACCCAGTCAATGAACACTTCAAGAGCACTAAGGCTCTGATACCATATTGTTGGTCCATTGATGATCGACAACAGTGCCAATGATGATAAATAACAATTAAATCCCACTGAAAACAACAATCAAAACACTAATCTATGAAAGAGTTTCAATATAAAATCATTTTGATCAAAGTAGAATCAAACAAACTAGGCTCAAAGATAAGAAATGATGATTCCAGCCAACAAACACAATAAGAACAGTAATGTAGAAGTATATTGTCAAATTAGTGTTGTGTAAAACTTGCAACAACAGATTACAAAGTTTCATATATATATACATAGCATAGTTTCGCTGACAGTTTTGCTAGATAGTGAAACTATACTGACCAATACATTAGTTTCACCCGGCTAAAAAACACAGTTTCGCTGGGTGATCTAAGTCAGCTGACTTCCAGTGAAACTATAGTTTTGCTGGTAGTTTTGCTGGGTCAGTTGAAACTATTACAAAACTAAAACTAACTATTATTTACATACAATAATCAAAATAACATAAATCCTATTATAATTAAAGCAAAAGAACAAACAAACTAACTAAGGTGAGTCCAACCTATCCTTGATCTTCACATACCATTACTACCATCCATATTCCAATTTCCAGTTTCAGCAATACAACCAACACCCTCAACGCCAATCCAAACGGCGTTTAGCTCCATACCAGTACCCAATATGTATACCACATTCCCATCATTTACACATGTCATACCACCTACTGCTGCAACCCTGGAGTAGCAATATCTCATGGAACTACGAGAACATCAGGCCATGGAATTGCAGCTGGCAGAGCTCCGGAGACAACTTTCCTATGACGATTCAACCAGGCTCACACCAATAACAATCCCCATAACTCTGGTCACCACCGCAGTTGACTTCACAAAGCCATATAAACCGTCCGTGTTGGTAGCTCAATCAAAGTTTATCCCGACGATAGCACAGACCCAGTTCCCTGTAAGAATGAACATTCCGTCAACAGTCGGGAAGTATGACGGAACAAGTGACCCGGATGACGATGTCAACATTTTCATAAGCGCGGGGGTGGAGCAATGGACGATACCTGTATGGTGTCACATGTTCGTCCAAACTCTTATGGGGGCGACCCGTGTCTGGTTCGACAGTTTGCCTATGGGAAGCTTAGGAAACTTCGAGGAATTACTAAACGAGTTCATGCAGCAGTTTAGCCAGCAACGCCGTCACACGAAAGACGAAATTGAGATATTACATATCTGGAGAAGGGACGGGGAATAAGTCGAAGACTTTATCACCCGGTATAACAAGGAAAGCCTACAGATCGAAGGAGTGGGTGAAGACCTCATGATCGCAGGATTCATTCAGGGAGCACAGATTGATGATCTCATTCGTAGACTACACGGGACATATGGGATGCCCAAAACCATGGAATCCTTGATGGCGGTTGCGAAGATTTTTGTACGGGCGGAGAAGTCCATCTCAGTGAATAGGGATATGGATCGAAAATCTGTTAAACGAGAACATCATAAGATGTTCGACACGGCCTACAGCCTCGAACACGACAAGTGAAGCCGGTCTTGTTTTTCTTATCACAGACCGAATTTTAGCCCGAGTAAAGATAGAAAGCCAGACCAAGGAATCGCCAGGCACAATAACCAAAGTCTGGTGCATCGTACACCCGGAGCCGGACGTTGGCAAAACTCCCATATGTCACTGTCCAAGACGCCGAGTGAGATCTTGAACACAGAAAGGCTATGGCTACCGCAACCGCGTCCCATGACAAACGTGACAACCGGTAGAGATATGACCAAGTACTAAGATTATCATCGAGACAAAGGTCATTCCACGGATAACCGCTATCAGTTGAAAAGACAAATTGAGTTAGCAGTAGAATCCGGGGAGTTGGCTCACCTGGTGAAAGATATAAAAGCATGACCCCAAGGACCCCCAGGAATAATGGCAAAAAACAGAAGCAGATCCGTGAAGTAAACATGGTGGGTTCCTACGGAGATTGTGGAAAGAAAAGACAAGGCCAAGATTTGGAATCATGGATGGAAATACCAATGGTGTTGCCGCCATTCAATAAAACTTAAACTGGTGGACCAATGATAATCACCACACAGATAGGTGATTACAACATCTGCAAAGTGTTTGTACACTGCAGGAGCGCCATGGATATCATGTATGAGCATTGTCTAAAGAAATTAGACGAGGAGGGCCAACGACGGCTGAGACCGGTGAATGCACCACTAGTGGGATTCGCTGGTGAAATAGTCAAGCCAATTGGCCAAATATCATTCCCGGTGCAATTGCAAGAAGGGTCCAAGATCCGAACCACAGAGAGGCACTTTCTGGTAGTATCGGCAACCTCCCAGCACAACGTGATACTGGGATGGCCTACAATCGAAACCTTCAGGATGGTGTTGGCACCTTGCCAGGGCATAATCATGTTCCCCACTCCCCATGGCCTGGAAACGGTGCATATTGAAAGACAATACGCAGAAGTGAAGGAGATAGCAGGAATTCCAGCCCCGAAAAATGAACCTGGAAAATGGGTACTCAACAAGAAGTTCCCGGATCAGTCGATTACCATTGGGCATACGCTCTCCACTCCCATAAAAGCACGGCTGAAACAGCTGCTGGAGGATAACATGAGTGTCTTTGCCTGGCAGTCGTCAGACATGATAGGGGTACCACCACACGTGACTGAACACCAACTCAACACATACCGGGCGGTAGAGCTAGTGGTTCAGAAGAAAAGAAGCATGGCCGTCGAGAGAAGTAAGGCGACCGTACAACAAGTGGAGGATTTAGTGAAGGCTAGAATCCTGAGGAGAGTAAAGTACCAGACCTGGATATCCAACCCAGTAATGGTCAAGAAATCCAACGGCACATTATGAATGTGCATAGATTACAAAAAACTGCATGACGCATGCCCTAAAGACCCATACCCCCTGCCAGACATTAACAAAAAGATAGACCCACTTCCCTCGTATAGGCTTAAATGTTTCCTGGATGCATATAAAGGATCCTATCAGATCCAGATGGCTTAGGAAGATGAAGACAAAACCTCATTCCATACGGATATTGGGGTTTTCTACAATACCAAAATGTCGTTTGGACTTAAGAACGCAGGGGCAACATACCAAAGGTTGATGGACGAGACATTCGCTAAGCAGGTAGGCAGAAACGTGGAAATATATGTAGATGATTTGGTGATAAAAAGCAAAGAAGAGGAGCAAATGCTACGGGATATCAACGAAACCTTCCAGACACTGAGGACCATTAACATGAAACTTAACCCCGGAAAATGCTTATTCGGGATGGAAGAGGGGAACTTCCTGGGAGTAGTGGTTACCAAGGAGGGATTCTAGGCCAACCCGGAGAAGATCCAGGCCATAACTTAGATGCCTTCGCCATCAAGCCTGAAAGAAGTGCATACCCTAAACGGCCGCCTCATGGCCATTAACCGCTTCCTGTCAAAGCATGCAGAAAGATCAATGCCTTTCATAACAACGCTGAAAAACTGCTTAGGGAAGAATCAGTTTAGGTGGATAGAGGAGGCAGAAATAGCTTTCAAACACATGAAAGAATACTTAGCACGTTTACCCACCCTCACAGCTCCCATGTCGGGTGAAACGCTATTGGTGTACCTGACAGCCGCGAACTCAGCGATCAACGCGGTGCTACTGGTGGAAAGACAAGACAAACAAACACTAATACACTATGTCAGTAGAACTCTCTCAGGGGCAGAGTCCATGTACACCACGATGGAAAAATTGGCCCTGGCTTTGATCCACATGACAAGAAGACTATGAAGATACTTCCACGATCATAAGATCGATGTGCTAACAAACTACCCCATACAACAGGTACTACGAAAGCCTAAACTTTCCGGATGCTTGGCCAAATGGGAAATTAAGCATGGTAGCTTCAACGTACAATTCAAGCCAAGAACTGCGATCAAGGGACAGGTGATCGCAGATTACCTGGCCGAAATCCCGGAGGGCAGGGAGGCTGAAGCTCAAAGGGAAGTTGTGTGTCCCAAACCCAGAAATGTTGATACAAGATAATAGGTTCTCTACACAGATGGTGCATCCAATGAGGAAGGATCCGGAGCCGGACTGATTTTAACAAACCCAGACGGGACAGAGCTCACATACACGCTGTGCCTAGCGTTCAAAAGCACCAACAACAAAGCAGAATATGAAGCTTTAGTAGCCGGACTGGACTTAGTGGCAAAGATGAACGCCACAAGGTTGACCGCACACGTGAACTCACTTCTTAATGCAAATCAAGTAGAAGGACCCTACGATGCCAAGGGAACAATCATGGCCTAGTACCTGAGCAAGTGAAAGAAAAAATGAAAGTGTTTGATTCTTGCCAGGTGGTACATGTGCCCAGGAGTCAAAACAAAAAGGCAGACGCCCTGAGCAAGTTGGCTTCGGTAGCATTCAGCCACCTCGCAAAAGAAGTCCATGTAGAAGAACAAGAGAGGCCATCAGTTCTGGAAGTAGGACTAATACAGGTACACTCCGGTACTTGGATGGGTCCGCTGTACACATACTTGACTGAAGGAAAACTCCTAGAGAACAAAGGAGAAGCAAGTAAAATTCAAGTCAAAGCGCTACAATATGAAGTACAAGACGGCTAGTTATACCGTAGGTCATTTCTCGGCCCCCTATTGAAGTGTGTCGATGAAGAAGAGGCCAACTATTTGATCCGAGAGATCCACACGGGAATGTGCGGCATACACTCAGACCCTCAAATGGTCATAGGAAAACTACTTAATGTGGCGTACTACTGGCCAGTGATGCACCGCATGGCTGTAGAAGTACAACGGAAATGCTTTGAGTATCAACAGCACGCCCTGATGTGACTAAGGCCAAAAAATGACCTAATCCTAGTGGCGGCAGCATGAACATTCAAAAAACAGGCACTAGACATAGTGGGCCCATTCCCAGAGGCCCCGGGCAGAGTTAAGTTTCTTTTGGTTGTAGTTGACTACTTCACAAAATGGGTAGAAGCCAAACCCCTAGCCACAATCACGACGATCAACGTAAAAAGTTCATCTGGAATGACATCATATGCCGCTTCGGGCTACCCTTATACCTCGTCAGCGATAATGGGAAATAGTTTGCGGATAAAAAGCTACAGGAGTGGTGTAGTGAATTACACATCAAACAGATCTTTACCTCTGTGGCTCATCCTCAGGGTAACGGATAGGTGGAAAGGGTAAACGTAGCTTGGTGGAGGGATTGAAAAAGTGCTTGGCCGTAGAAGGAGGAAGTTGGGTAGATGAACTCCCAAGTGTTTTGTAGGCCTACCGCACAATGCAAAAGGCTAACAACAACGAAATGCCATTCAGCTTGACCTATGGAAACGAAGCAGTAATTCCAGCCGAAATCGGAATACCATCCGTCTGGATGTTACAGAGCAGAACAAGAGATCAAGATTAGGAATTTAGAGTCAACCTAGAATTACTAGAGGAAAGACAGGAGATCGCGACCATCCAAGAGGTGAAGAACAACCAGGAGATGGAAAGATTCTACAATAACCGGGTAGGATCATGCACGTTTAAAGTCAATGATTACGTACTCCGGAGCAACAAAGCTAGCAGAGCAAAACCAACTGGAAAGACGAGTCCTAACTGGGAAGGACTTACATTGTCACAGAATCCCTCGGCAAAGGAGCATATAAAATGGCGCACTTGAATAGAGAAGAACTACCGCGCATGTGGAATGGTACTCAACTGAAACGATGTTATATGTAATTCTTCTTATATGCATGAACTATAAAGTATCAATACATATCGAATGGCATTTTTGCCTTGTTTGAATTACCTGTGTCATTCTACCTTCACATACTACAATTTACAACGCAAGGTCATCCAGACAAATGCACCTTGCCTTTACAATTTACAACGCAAGGTCATCCGGATGGATGTACGTTGCCTTTACAATTTACAACGCAAGGTCATCCGGATGGATGCACCTTGCACTTGCAATTTACAACGCAAGGTCATCCGGACGGATGTACCTTGCCTTTACAATTTACAACGCAAGGTCATTCCGACGGAAGCACCTTGCACTTACAGTTTACAACGCAAGGTCATCCGGACGGATGCACCTTGCACTTACAATTTACAATGCAAGGTTGTCCGGACGGATGCACCTTTCACTTACAACTTAGAAAGCAAGGTCACCCAGACAGGTGAACCTTGCCCTTACAATTTACAAAGCAAGGTCACCCGGACGGGTGCACCTTGCCCTTACAACTTATAAAGCAAGGTCACCCGGACGGGTGCACCTTGCCCTTACAATTTACAAAGCAAGGTCACCCGGACGGGTGTACCTTGCCCTTATAATTTACAAAGCAAGGTCATCCGGACGGGTGCACCTTGCCATTACAATTTACAAAGCAAGGGCACTGGACGGGTGGACCTTGCACTTACAGTTTACAAAGCACGGTCATTCGAACGGATGCACCTTGCCTTCACGTTTGCAAACAAAGGAGAAAACGAAACATGATGATCTACAATATGAAGTACGACCATTGATTTACAATAAGAAACATGTCATGATCAAGTAGAGCAACAGGACATAATAAGCCAAATAAAAACATTCATTAATAGTGTACAATCATTATAAGAACATTCAAACATACTACACCCTATCTACAACCTATGAAGAGGGAGTTGCACCAGAGGGGCCCGCGCCGGGATCCTCTTCCACCTTCAAGGGAGCCAAGAAGTCCCTTATAGCGTCAACCTCGCCCTTCGCATCACACGCCATCACAGCATCCAAGACTGGGAGCCGAAGCTCGTCAAAAGCATCGCTGGCAGCTACGAACTTTGAGGAGGCGTCAGCATCGTACAGGGTTGAGGACTCTATGACCCCTACATCTCGGTGTAGGTTGAAACCCTTCACCAGCCCCTCATGACGTCCCGCCACCCTCGCACAGGAAACCGTTCGGCGACCATGTCCATGAAGTCATCACTATCACGGATAGCCTTGATAGTTTTCAAGATGCCTTCAGACAGCAACCAACGACAGTCTGCCTCAGATTATGCTACCTGGGCCTCCATTGAAACCTGTAACCAAGAGGTGGTTAGAAATGAGAGATGAGAATAACAACGTGCAAGGCAAGGTGACAAAAATATTACCTGGGTTGCCTGAAGCAGGTCATGCTCCTCCCGTAGCTTATCCCTCTCCGAGGAGGTAGAAGCAAGCTGGTCCTCTCGGGCCACCAACAAGCCTTTTAATTTACCCACCTCCTCGGATAGGCTCTTCACGGTGTCCGCACGCTCTTTCACAAACTTATTGCTCCGCTCACAAGCCTCCTTAAAGGTCTTGCGGTCCTGTCCATGCTTGGACTGCAACTCAACTATCCGGCGTGACATTTGGCTGTTCTCCTCCTCCAACTCTGTCACCTGGGCCTTTAACCGGGCCATCTCAACCTTGTCTGCCTTCTCCCTCTCCTAGATCCTACCAATGTATTGGTGCTGGAGCTCCCACTGGCGGTATATCATCGGCATGGTGGAGAACACACCAGCCAAGTAGACTGCGGAGAAGTTGGACAATGTCTCATGATCCGAGTTCAGCTGGAATTCTCTCTCAGCATGAGGAAGGGCGTTCTTCAGGAAATCCCGACATACCTCGGGGTTCACTAAGCGGGTGGAGTGAGTGATATTCTAGTTAGGGACATACTTTTCTGCTGCATGGTGAACCTGCCCAGTTAAAGGCAAAGAGTGAGATCTGCCCACCCCGGCAGACAACCCCTCCCTCATCACCAAAAAACTCGAATAACCAGGAGAGGCTACCTCAGCACCAGGGACAAAGTCAAAAGGAGGTACCTTGGGGCGAGAAATGTCACCCCCCTCCGGCGCTGCGGAACCGGATGCGGCACCGGTATCCCTCAGCTCGTCGCCCATATGGGCCTCCAAATCCTCCAAGCGAGTTTTTGCTGGGGAAGCGCCGGGAGGAGATGAGACTGTGCCTATAAAAGAAAGGAAACACGGTCAATACCAACCGCAAAACAAAGTAACAGTGAAAATAATAAGACCATACCTGCAGAGCGGGGAGAAGAAGCATAGACTGGTGTCCTGGAAAGGTCTCAACCCTATCACTCATCTTGCGACGCTTGGATGGAGGGGATGAGATCTTGAAGGCCACATTTTTCTTGGCCTGCGGGGGCTCAAAAGTAACAGCCGGGGCCACCTCCGGTAGTTTCCGCCTCGTCAATGTCGTCTCGGGGGAGACCTCCACCACATCAGAGTCCAGGTCCACCTGCCCCCGAGGATTAGGATCCTGGGCTTTCTTTGTTCGGCCCTCCCTCTCCAACTTGGCCTTCACCTCGGCCGCAGCAACATCAACCCTGCTTTTGAAAGAGGAACCCTCGGAAGACCTGGCAATGGAAGGGAGAGCAAAATTCCCTACTGTGTTATCCAGTATGGGAGACTCCCCGGCCTTCACATCAAGGAGGGTCGGGGTCAAGCTAGGAAACCACTCTGGGAAAAGCAATTGGAAGAAACTCATGACTGCAAACACACATGAGCACATGTTACATAAATCACAAACTCAATAACAATAAAAAAATGGAAGGCAACCAACCTTTGTCCCCGACAGTATAAATGGGAATCTTGTTATAGCGGGCCCAGATACGGCTCATACCGACCCCAACCAGAGCATGCTCCGGAAGCTCACAAAACGGGGCCGGCTCCCGGGAGAGAAGTCGATAGTCGGGCTCAGACTCGAACTCCTCATTCTTGGGGGGAGTATCCACTAGCATCTCCGAGGCCTCTCTGTAATGCATGGCCTGAAGAATCACATCCCCCACGATGTAGAAGAACCTATTTTTCCATCCCTTGAAACTGGATGGTACTTCGCCAGCATGAGGTGCCACACCGTGGCGTTTTCGGAAGGAAAACCAATCACCCTTCCGAGTGATCTCGTAGAAGACCATGAAAAGTTTCACCCCTGGTAGTATACAAAGGACGCAATAACAAAACTTGAATTGAGTAATACGACACATATCCATGGGATGATCCTGGGTCAGATGAATCTGATAGAACTGGAGAAGGTTCAGTGTAAAGACGGTAATGGGGAAACGAAAGTTAATGCGGGTGAAGAAATCAGCGTAGATAATTATCTTCCCCGCAGGAGCATCAGGAGCAGTATCGTTAGGGTCGGGAGTTGTGGCTCCCACAGAGGGTGAATCTGGTAGCGGTTCACGACCCTGTTGAACTCATGATCCGAGAACTTAACCGGGCAGGTGTTACGATCTGAAGGATCCGATTCAGAACCCTTCACGAGCTTGAGTTTGTCGCGAGCAGAAGAAGAAGATTTTTTTCGACATTGTTACGAAAGGAGAGAAGGAAAACCGATGGAGGAAGTTTTTAGGGTTTCGAATGAAGTAAAAGAAAACAAGGGAATCACCCGCCCTATATAGACACTTTCTCTCTCCTACGCATTAAATGCGCCCCAAGGGAGACAAGACGGTTGAGAAACTTTTTCAAAATGGACCAATAGGAAAGCAGTATCACCTGTGGACAATAAGGATAATGACGGTTCCACTACATGGCCACACCAAACAAAGGACGAACCGCGCAGCCACGCGGTCGCGTCTCATAAATACACAAGATAAGGTCACCATACCCTGCAAAAGAATATTTAGTCTAACATGTTAATTATTAACAAACTAGACTAAGGGGACTTATGGACGTAGGGTACAAACAACCCATAGAATACCAGGTACTGAACCCGGGAACCTGACCCATACGGGCGCGACGGGTAAACCAATATGACACTAGCTCCGCCCTTAGTTACCTCGAGATCACCCCCGGTCATAACCGATAATTCAGTAACAGGCGGGGAACATAAAAGGTAACGGATTCTTAGGAGAATAATCCCTGTAAATTAGCAGACGGTTACACATAGCAAAGGCTATAAATACCAGGTAAGGAGGATTGAGATCCTCACGAAATATACACATAAAAACTCTCTCTTTATTTACTATATCATTTATTCCCGCTCAACCAGTTTCTTATTCTCACGCCGGAGGGTCGTTACAGGGAGACTCCCCCCCCCCTGAACGCCTTAACTAGTGTTGTTTTCATTGTGCGTAGGTGTGAAGCTTCAGATAAAACCCGTGGATCAAAGTTCGACATAGACCGGAATCGTACGGAGTTGGACTACGTATTTACAAAGGGCATTACCCTGGACCACTTTATCTAGAGGAGAGCCCTCTTACAGTACCAAGATATCTTAACATTAGAAATTCAAGTAGTTTCGATTAAATGTGTACTTTACACCTCATAATTTGTATCAATGTGTATTCTAAGTTATCATTTGGGTTTTATTGAATCCTAATTCTAATTTCAGCTAAAATATCATAATTTGTTGGGCACAAAGTTTAACATTATGGTTAAAATTGAAAATATACAACCCATGTGTTTACTAACTCTTTGATGAAGTATTAGTAATTCAGGTGCTAACAATATTTTCAGAACCGTATCGGACGTCGAACCGGGCGCCTTACTGGTTTGGTGGTCGGACCGGTCGGACCGGTTGGACCGGATTTAACTATATTTTAATTATATTTATATATGTAATTAAATATAAGTAATTTATATATGATTTATATATATATTTTATAGTTATATATAAAACTTAACTATATTTGTAT
>BJCO01364639.1:0-12382 GCA_018326465.1 Flaveria floridana
TATATATATATATATATATATATATATATATATATATATATATATGTGTGTGTGTGTGTGTGTGTGTGTGTGTGTGTGTGTGTGTCTGTGTGTGTGTGTATATATATATATGTATATGTATATGTATATATATATGTATATATATGTATGTATATATATATATACATATATGTATATATATATATATATATATATTTACACTTCGGGTTTTCTTATTTTGGTTCTCGACTGTATCTCAAATCGATGTTGAAATTTTCAGTTCCAGTCCGATATGTCACTTAAACTAAATACAATAACAAATAAAGCAATACAAATATGAACATTTCTTGAAAAAATAATAATCTAATACTTGTTGTCTGCTGGCTTTTATTTTTTATTAACTATCCATTACATCTTCATTCAAAACCTTCTTAAAGGACTTTTTCTTAATGTAACAAATACATGTTGTAAAATCTTGTATATAGTTTCACTTTCAAACTCACATATTAGAGATGAGATCTGTCACACCCCAGCCGATAACGGAATTTTCAGGGCGGACGAATGTGATTAATCAATTATTCATAGCTCATGATAATAAATATAATTGAAATAATATAAATGTCATTTTTATAAAATAATACTAATCAAATAATTCATTACAATCAAGCAATAAGTTAAACATACACAACAAAAATCTTTTATTAATCTAGGTCCAAATCCTAAATGAACATATCCTCTAAATTGTATTTTCTGAAATCATGTGAAAAAATAACAAACTATAACAAATTAGCTGGTGATATATATGATATATATTTTCTGAAATCATGTATATATATATATGTATATATATATTTACACTTCGGGTTTTCTTATTTTGGTTCTCGACTGTATCTCAAATCGATGTTGAAATTTTCAGTTCCGGTCCGATATGTCACTTAAACTAAATACAATAACAAATAAAGCAATACAAATATGAACATTTCTTGAAAAAATAATACGTCTAATACTTGTTGTCTGCTGGCTTTTATTTTTTGTTAACTATCCATTACATCTTCATTCAAAACCTTCTTAAAGGACTTTTTCTTAATGTAACAAATACATGTTGTAAAATCTTTTATATAGTTTCACTTTCAAACTCACATATTAGAGATGAGATCTGTCACACCCCAGCCGATGACGTAATTTTCAGGGCGGACGAATATGATTAATCAATTATTCATAGCTCATGGTAATAAATATAATTGAAATAATATAAATGTCATTTTTATAAAATAATACTAATCAAATAATTCATTACAGTCAAACAATAAGTTAAACATACACAACAAAAATCTTTTATTAATCTAGGTCCAAATCCTAAATGAACATATCCTCTAAATTGTATTTTCTGAAATCATGTGAAAAGGTAACAAACTACAACAAATTAGCTGGTGAGTAAACAAAAGTTGTGCATACATATATAGATTGAAACAATTCAATTCACATGTTAATGTCAAGACTTATAATGCAATAGTATAACATAAAGACAAACCAAATACAATCAAACCTAATGACTGAATAGACTCAGTGCGCAAACGAAGCCTTGCGATAGAATATGTGAATCCGGTATTCATATAAGGTGGGTTTATCAAACCAATAGATCTATCATTACCACTCAAATAATCATGTGTGATGAGTTTGTCAAACCAATATATCTATCATTATTACAATGGTTGCATGAATTAATGATTGTGTTATTATCTAGTTTATTTAACTATGCACATGTGATTGCAAGTAATAACATAGCATATCTTGAATTGAATTTTGAAATGAAATAACAATGAATAAAAATGATTAAATATGAATCATGTGATTTTCTCAAAATATAAAACACATGAAAATGGGCTATGAATTGTGACATTCGGTAAATTTTTGTTACTAAAACTCTGTTAAATTCGTTAAGTCTTACATACACGTGTCGTAAGGACATACTAGTTGTCCTTGAACATTGGTGGCTTAAAAAATACTTAATATTGATTTAACTAATATTAACTTAAATGATAATTTTTATTGTTGTTATGTGACTAAGTGAATCTTAGTGTTACGTGTTATTTTATGATTTACGTTTCAACGCATAGTTATGTAAATTATATGTGTTCATAAAAGATAATAACTACTTGAGTAACAATTTAGTTATTAGTTTATGAAACTCAGAAGTTAAAGAAAATAAACTGATATAAAATGTTAGAAAGTGACTTTTAAAAATTATAAAAACAATAATGCATTAAATAGTGTAATTGTTACCATATATATACCAAAGAACAAACTAATAATACCATATAGGGACTAATAATACCAAAGTGACTTTTAAAAATTATAAAAACAATAATACCATATAGGGATTATGGTCATGAACCCAATCCCCACACCCCTTTTTCGATTTTAAGCTCCAAACAAAATAAAATCATTCGATTTTGATTAGTTTTGATCATTACAACTTGATAGCAAGCCTAATTGTTTATCAATAACATGTTTAAGATGAGTTTTTCAACTAGTTTTTCATTCTTTTTCATAAAAGTATATTATAAACAAACCTTAGTTTAATTTTACAAGATAACATGAAATTAATGATATTGGATGATGTTATTATGTTAGTTTGATAGTATTATTGATGATTTACGTGGATTATGCATAAAAATCATGATTTCAACGTCTAATTCATACTTTACTAAAAGTAGAAACTTTAATTTCTAATAACTTGAGATTTTGTGATTCTATGATGTTTCTTGTGCTCTAATGATTATTATGAACTACATTGAAGATATAATGATTGGTTTTGATAAAATTTGATTTATAGGACATTACTTTCTCGAATAGGAAATTTATTAATATGTTTAGTGAAAATTTCATGTTTTGAGCATGCATGTTGTGTTAGGATCATGTTAGATTGATTGTTAGGATCACTTGATGTGTTAGAATGCAATGGTTAGATCATATGGATGTTACTTTAGGAAATTTGATGTTTAAGTGCTTGTGAATTAATTGTTGATGTAATTATATAATTTGATGGATTGATGCTAAAAAAATTAGGGTTTTATGTCTTAATGGTTATGATTGATCAATATGGTATGCTTGAATTGTTTTGCTAGTAGGTGAATGTTATGATGAACATCATACACACATGCGGATCTAAGTCCCCTACTTAGTAGGATTGATGAGGTTTATGACGTGAAGTGGTAAGTTACTTCACATGGTATGTAGTGCATGGTTAAACACTATGTGTGATTAGGTATATTTAGAATTTATATCTGATTATAAAGTACATGGTGAATACTTATTGACATTCGTATGTTTTGTATGATAAGTTATGCTAGTACAATAATCCTGCTAGAATTTAGGATTAATTATGTGATATACGTGAATGATTTGAGTTGAGCTTATGAATAATTGGATTATTAAATATGAGTAAACATGATTTTATTTAACATGTCATCAACGGGTCAACTGGGTCAAACTTGGGTCAATATTTTCAAAATCACTTAAATCAATGGAATTACTTGAACGCTTATTGTTTGTAATACCATCTTGTCTTGCACGTATTTATTTACTCACGTATTCTAGGTAACATTTGACTGGTCGTCTTTCCATTCATCATTAAATTGCATCACTTTTCGTTTACGCTTAAGGTGAGTTCAAAGCCCCTCTTTTACATACTCCTTTTGGGGATATTTTTACAAACGCTTTAATTATTATAAGCTGTGTATAGCATGAACGTAGTGTAGTGTACCATTGAAAATCCCTTACATTTTTGGATTGTTAATTAAGAAAAGTGATGAAAAATATTGGGTAGTACTACTAGATTTGACAATCTCCACCCATACCACTAGAGGTCAAGCGGGTGCAACATAGTTATAAACGACTAACATTTGTCACGACACAGTAAATGGATGTGGAAGGCAAATAAACGAACACACTAGATTCAATCGCGGAAACACTATTGTTATTGCTTATGATTTGCACTAGCTATTTATTTATGCTTTTACTTACTTAAAAACTTATGAACTCACCAACCTTTGTGTTGTCACTTTAGTATGTTTTTCTCCGATCATTAACAACAGGTGTATGTAGGAGAACAACACGAGTCAAGATGCATGCAAACATTTATTTTTCTGAACTTTGGTTACACGTTACATCTTAAACTATAGTTTTGGGCGCGTGTTTTGCGCATTTACTTTTGAATATTTGGTTTGGATATTTAACTTACGCTTCCGTAATATTTTAAAACCTATAAACTCTTAGCTTTATTTTTGAAAGTTCATTTAGTGGTTGTTTGGAGTAACTAAAGACTTGAATCTTGGTTTGTTCACACACCTCGTGGAAAAACCCCACACGTGGATTTTGAGAGTGTGACATGAATACTCACTTGATAGTAATGGTAAAATGCTATACTTGACACCAAAATTCGTCACTGTTTTTTAACCTGATTCAAGTTTGAATTGAAAATGATTAAGAAAAAGAATAGTCGCGACTGGCGTGAATCTAGTTAGAGATGCAAACGATGATGGTAATCAAATTAATCACCTGTGAAGCTTCTAGAGTGATGTAGACCAAAAGCCTCATATCGATTTCGATTAAAATCAATTGGAGGATGATGAATGAGTTGGTTGCAGGTTCGAAAGGATGAGGATAATTGAATATGGTGTGCGTGTGTATGTGTTGTTTTAGGTGAAATTATTGTTTTGGAAAGTTCAAATGAATTGATTTGAAGGTTTTCCCTCAATTATATAGGTTCGATCACATCTTTTTCAACACCCACGAGTTCAAGAATTGAATTTGAGGGTTTCGACTCAGTTAAGAACAACTATGCATTTTTAACTTCTTTGATTGATGTGTTTGAATCTGTAATGACTTGACATACTTTTCCATTCATTGATTTGAACTAATTCGATCAGTTTTGTGATTTGGTTTGAAATTGAGCAAGGACCATCAGTTTTGATTGGTTATAGTTAATCAATTGATATTTTCGAGTTAAATTGGGGTTTAGGTTGGAACCACATGATTGAATCTCATGGGGTAGTCTAATTGGGTTTAACGGGTGAAATCCGCGACTTTGTGGCCTCACCGGACTTGTGCCCGAAGGTGAGGTAACCATCAGAGGGGAAAAGGTTTATAAAACATATTTATACTTTTGGCCCCTGAGGTTTATAAGAGTTATTATTTTATGCTAAAAAATTTTACTTTAAGTTTTAAAAATGACATTTTCAACTATGGACTTTATAAAACTAATTTGAATAATCAATAAAATTAATAATGTAAAAAAATTTAACTTTTTATAAATCCTGTATACTTTGTAAGTTAATTATTTATTTTAAGTTAATAATTAAAAATTCATAATTAACAATAAAACTTTATAAAGTTATAAAACTTTATTTTATGTATTATAAAATTATATAAATTGAATATATAACATAAATATTGTATTTAAAACTTTAAAATGAATGAAATGATTTAAATAATAATTTTTATTTTCATAATCGACGCTAACAAGTTCGGATTAACATTTTCAAAATGGATCAAATGTTACAAGATCGATACTATATCAGTATCGTACCGAACCAAGGCTTCCCCGGCTTTCAGTTAAGGTCAGAAAGAATTAACTTACCTTTCTCTTCTGCGAGTTCCTTCCTTTGAAAACCAAAGATAACGCTAGAATGTGGAGCATGGATTTATCAGGTTTTTTCAGTTCCACTAACATAAAAAGAATTTATTTAACTCCTCAGAGATTCTATAGTTCTTGAGCTATCCCAATTTGAGAAGAATAAGAGAAGAAGTCCTTAGCTATTCCTTTGGCCTATTATTAGAAAAGTCAATCAATACTCATAAATTTATCAAAAATGAGTAAAAGTGTGAATCAATACCCTACCAATTTTGTCGGTTCGGTATCAATACTAATACCATTGAGAATAGTATAACTAAGTGGTATCGAACCCGAAGACATGAGAAAACGAACACCGATACCGAAATAGTTGATTTTCAATCAGTACCAGTTTGCTATTGATATGACATCCGTCAATTGCCATTATGATCCTAAAACTGTAAACCAAAGGTGATTCCCGCACGAATTGTGAATGTGTTTTTATTAGTAGCACGAGATGTACTAGGTTTTTCCATTTTAGTATGGTTGACCCCTATTGTTCGCATTTATAATTTATACATCTAAATTCTAAAATACCACAAATAATAAACGTGACCCATCATTTTTCCCCAAAGGCAAAGTAATCCAACAATACTATAATAGTGACAACACATTTGACTTTTTATTAAAATCAACAATAATTCTGACCTACAAATGAAGGTCTCTGCCACTTATCACGACACGTGTAACCATACTACTGGCCTCACCTATGACCGCAGTAGACCACCAGGGACAAATCTGTCATTTCACCAAATACCGCCCACCGCTTCATCTTTTTGACTTCTCCCTTAATAATATTATACTTTCCCACTTCCAAATTCCAATCATCACAAACTCTCCGACGTCGTTTTGTTCGCCGGAAAATGGAAGAACTCGCCGTCCGGCAAGCCGGATCCGCCGGACTTCAGAGCCTCGAGACTCTGATCGGAGTATTCTCCGCCCATCCCCACCGTACACCACCGTATTCCGCCACCGATTACGCCGCCGTCGCCGATATCACCATTAACAACTTCAAAAAATTCATCTCTTACCTGAATCGGAGCTCCACCGGTCACGCCAGATTCCGGAGAGGACCCATTTCAAACCCCACATTGCCACCGGAGGTGGAGCCGGAGACGGTGTATTCTACACCTCCGATTCATCAAAGGGTGCCGGAAATTTCGTCGGTGAAATCGGGATCTTTTGAGAAAAGGGATATTCCGGCGACAACTATAAACTTCGCCGCCGGTGGTTCTCCAGCGACGTCGTTTTTGTCATCGTTGTCCGGAGACACCGAGGGGTTTCAGATCACGAATCTTTCTCAGGCGTCTTCCGGCGGCCGGAATAATCCGTCTTCTTCTTCGTTCAAGCGGAAGTGTAATTCGACGGAGGATTCTCACAATAAGTGCACCAGTTCTTCCGGCCGATGCCATTGTTCTAAAAAACGGTATGAATACATAATATTATTATTTCGAAACTGCTTGTTTTGGTTTAAAGTTGATTATTATTATTATTGTTGTTGTTGTTGTTGTTGTTATTTGCAGGAAATCGAGGTTGAAGAGGGTGGTGAGGGTGCCGGCGATAAGCTTGAAGATGGCGGATATACCGCCGGACGATTATTCGTGGCGGAAGTACGGTCAAAAGCCGATCAAAGGGTCACCGTATCCGAGGTAAATTATATCTCTTTGTTATATCAGTGAAGATGTTGAGTCAGTCTGATTAACTCGTGAGTCGACTCGTCAACTAAACTTGGTTAACGAGGTTATGTTTGGAATTGCTTATTTTAGTTGAAACGACTTCTAATAAAAAAAACTTATTAATTTATAATTTTTTAAAAGAAGTTTCTAAAATAGTTTGAGCTAACTTATAAATTATAATTTATAAGTTTCTAATATATTTTTATAAATTAGGAGAAGTTAATAGTAGGTAGTAAAAGATATATAACATAAAATTAAAACAAAATAATTTTTTAAACGTTAATAAGTTACATTCTTGTTACTTTTTTAAAACGTAAGTTTTCTGAGATTATTAAACACTTTTTTCTTTTACTTTTTAACTTTTTAAAAAGTTAATAAGTTTTAGCTTAAAAATAAATAATCCCAAACACGACGGGAGGTTTAAATTTGGTTATTTTCGCTAGCGTTGGGGGACGTAGCCGGCCCAAAAGTCATAAAGCATGATTAATAAAAGTTAAGGGTAGTTTGGGTAATTCACTGGAGGGTTTTGCTTGGACTTATAATTGTTTTGGTATTTTATTCTTTTTAATACTATTTGTTTTTAAGAGTCAAATCTTTTTTTCTTTTTTCTTTTTTCTTTTTAATTACGCAGGTTTGAACTTGTTTTGAAGTAGTTAAAAAGTTTTTTAAAGTATAGTGTATTGTTGTTTAAAGAGAAAATTGTTTTAATCTATAGTATTTAATAAAACAAAATTTTTTTTACCACTTGTCATTGTCTTAACTCATTTTTTACCACTTGTCAATGTTCTACACATTTACACATTAATTTTCCCTCCAAAAAAGGATGTTATGGTAATTTGAATAGTTATACAAATTTTTTTCTCTTATTAAAAGTGAATTTTATTAATTGCTATATTTCTCTCTTATATAGTTTTCTTAAATCAAACTATCTTTTTTAAAAATAGATTTTATTAAAAAATTAGAAATCTCATCTTTTGATTAAAATTTAAATAATAAAAAACTAAAATTTTATATAATATGAAATTTTCTAAAACACTAAGCTTTTTCAAACAATATATTTTAAATCGTTTTAGTGAGTCGGGAGTCTCTTTGGAAGCGGTCTCTCCACCTATCTGGGTGGAGGAAAGACTTGCCTACACCTACCCCTCCCAGACCCTGCTCTTGAGCGGGATATACTGGGTTTGTTTGTTTGTTTGTTTGTATATTTTAAATTGTTTTGTTTAAAAAATAATAACACGGGTGAAAATTTCTAAAACAGTCTTATTAAAACAAAGAGCATAATTAAAAACTAGAGTGTTTAAAAAAAGTTTTTTATAAAAAATATATATATATAAAATCTTAAAACAAATATTTAAAAATAAAACTATTTAGATAAGAGAGTTAAAAAGTAGTATAATTGTTTCATTTATTGAACTATTACGTATATATAGTTTTATTTATATTTTATATGAAAATATTATAATGTAACTCTTTCTGTTTATTACTAAATATAATCCGTTTAATTGATAGTTTTTAGCCTATCTATCTATTTCTAAAAAAAACTAAAATAAGCGTGTAACAATTATAAGCTCTATTATACTTATTATCTCATTTCTCTATTGTTAATAATAATATTGAATACTATAATATTACTATATCTTTTTTAAATTAAAAAATATACAATTTAATAAATTAAAAATCAATTTTTTTATTAAAAACAAAAAATTTTATAAAATACAAAATACAATGAATTTTTTTAAATCATTTTTTTAAAACAAAATATTTAAAACTCACAGTTGTTTTATAAAACAAAAGTTTAAGAAATATACATTACTGTTTATTTATTTAAAGTAGTTATTTATACGTAATTATATTCATATTTAATCTTCAAGTATGATTTTATAATGTATAAATTTTTATTACTATTTATTTAATATTTTATTTATTTAATCCGTATATATATGGGGACTAACCTAGTATTAATATAAGTTTTCATTAATTAACAATATATAGTATTAATATAAATTGTTTAATGTAGAGATCTGAAAATATATCTATAAACACAAGGATTTTTTTCCTTTCAAAAAAAAAAACACAAGGATTTTTAGTGGACTTTCAAAAGTTAAAGACAAAAGGTCAACGGTTTATAAAAAGTCAACTAACACTCGTGTCTTCATTGATAACGTAGGCTTTGAATTTTCTAACTCAATACATTTAACATTTATTATTAATTACAATAAATGCCGCCTAGGCTGTAGGCGAGTTGTTAGATGTAAAATTTTCTTAACATCGACACGTGTTTAAGTTTGGCTAGAAGCTGCTTTGAAAAATATATGTTATATTAACCGGGCCCGCCTATCCATTTTTCGATCAGGACCGCACCCCCAACCCCCTAGGTAGGAAATCCATTACTGAGAAAATCTCTTGGCTCAACTCTAAGTATTTTGCTTAAAGTGACACTTGAACCCACCCATGACCTCCATTTATTTAAATATCACGGATATTCCACCTTAACCAATTGGGCTAATAATCATTAGTAGTTTAAGATGATTTAGTTTAGTAGTTTCATATTTGCCGTTTAAAAATTAGAATAAAGAAGTTACTAATTTAATAATGTTATGCAGTTTAATTTTGGATTACTTATATAAATTGTTACTTAATTACACCTCTTATTTTTATTATCATTGTAATTATTATACAGAGAGGTGCGCCATTCAATAATTATTTTTCAATAAAAAAATAATTACAATTTTCACAAAAACATTTGTACCTATTTTTTTTTTTAGTTCTGCGTTTATCTACTTATAATCGATGAATGTTGTATGTATATTGAATGAACTATATAGTGCGTGTAAAATAATTACATATAGATGTAACATAATTTTATTAATTATCATACAATAACGATGTTCCAAATAGTTTTTTTATTCTTATACTTTGTATTTGTTTTATTGATTTTTAGGGGTTATTACAAGTGTAGCAGTTTGAGAGGTTGTCCAGCAAGAAAACACGTTGAAAGAGCATTAGACGACCCGACGATGCTTATAGTGACTTATGAAAGCGAGCACAATCATTCCTTTAAAGCAAAGGACTCGTCTGCGACCATTATCTTTGAATCTTCATAATTTTCATTATATAAATAAATAATAATCGATCTTTCTACCTTTAAAGTTTTGAAGGCGATGTTAAGAGGCTCGAATGTCAACAAAGAATAGCGTGCATTTCACTATCTTTATTTTTCTAGAAAGTGAAGAAAAAATCGTTTGTTTTGGCTATCAAGATTATTAATATAGGAACTGGTCACGATGTAGATTTCTCAAATACAAAAAGATTACTTTTTCTTGGTTTCTATTTCTACGCTAAAAGGATGGGCTTTTCACAACCCAAACGAAGTCGGGTCAGGGTAAGCTCTAATTTGGCTCTAATTTAAATCGAGCCAGCTTCGCTTGGTTTCGTTTTAAAATTGAGTCGAAAATCTGGGCTCGAGCTTGACTAGGTTTTTAACCCAGTTTGCTCGGCTCGGCTCGTTTTGGCTCGGTTTTTATTTCATACACAATTGAAAAGTTAAATAAAAAATAAATTCAACATACTAAATAACTCATAACTAGTTTATATCAAGTTTCATAAAATATAAATTAAAGTTCAATTTGATTTTATTTTCTGAGATTTGACAAAAATAATTATTTTCTTTCAAAAAATAAAGATATTAACTTACATTTAAAAGTTTTATAGGTTGTTTGAATGTCAATCCAAAAGTTTTATCAATTATTTCAACTTTAATCCAAAATAATTAATCGTTTGAATTGAAAATAAAATAATTGATGAAACTTTTGGACTTAAATTGATATTTTTAAACTTTTAAAGAAAAATAATTACTTTTGTAAAAAAAAATCGGAATTAAAATTAAAATTAACTTTATATATTAATTTAAAGAAACTAAGTTTAACTTCAACAAAGTTCAAATAATTTCATTATATCTAAATCGAACAAAAAAACCAGCAAAACTACATACCTCTAGTAGTATATTTTTAGTAAATAAATTGAAACTATGCTTGAATAATTCATTCTAGTATACAAATATATAGAAACATCATATAAAACTATCTAATACTAACATTATAGTTTGATAGTTTTGACATAAAAATAGCTACAAAAATATTTTATTTTCTTATCAAATGAGTAAATGCAATGATATATGTTATATATATATAAATAATATATACTACAAGTAAAATGATCCGAGATGTAACAAAGCCGAGCTAACAAACGAGCTAAACCGATCCGGCTCAGCTTGTCACGAACAGAGTCAAGTTCAACTCGATTTCATTCCGAGCCGGCTTCTCAGTTCGGTTTTTTGTAAACCGGGTCATTTTGAGAGAGTTTTTCTTCGAGTTTTATCCGAACGAACTTCAAGCTAGCTCCGGATGGCGAGCTATATGAACGGCACTGCTAAAAGCAACCACAACAAGAATAAAAACAAAAGAGTAAACTTAGCAACCACAACAAGAATAAAAACAAAAGTGTAAACTTTCATTTTCAATTGCTATATTTTGTTTCAATTTCTATTCAAACTGTTACATTAACACCAGTAAAAAATCTATTAAGTTTTGTTGTCAAATGACAAAAGTGTCCTTAGCACTAAAAAAATATTAATTATTTGTTTAATCTTATTCTCTCTCAATCTACCAACTCTCTCTCAGTTCGGTTTTTTGTAAACCGGGTCATTTTGAGAGAGTTTTTCTTCGAGTTTTATCCGAACGAACTTCAAGCTAGCTCCGGATGGCGAGCTATATGAACGGCACTGCTAAAAGCAACCACAACAAGAATAAAAACAAAAGAGTAAACTTAGCAACCACAACAAGAATAAAAACAAAAGAGTAAACTTTCATTTTCAATTGCTATATTTTGTTTCAATTTCTATTCAAACTGTTACATTAACACCATTAAAAAATCTATTAAGTTTTGTTGTCAAATGACAAAAGTGTCCTTAGCACTAAAAAATATTAATTATTTGTTTAATCTTATTCTCTCTCAATCTACCAACTCTTTACAACTCTACTCCTTCCCTCCCTCC
>BJCO01364640.1:0-10280 GCA_018326465.1 Flaveria floridana
CGGCGGTGGGAGGCGTAGACCGGCGGTGGGAGGCGTAGACCGGCGGTGGGAGGCGGAGACCGGCGGTGGGAGGCGGAGACCGGCGGTGGGAGTCGGAGACCGGCGGTGGGAGGCGGGGACTGGCGGTGGGAGGTTTGGGCGGTAGGAGATTTGGCAGGTGGTGGTTTGTGGGGTGTGTATACATACATGTATATAATCTCCAAGGGTATTTTTGTCTTTTTACGTACACTTAACTGAATAAATGGATGGAGGTTAGTGACCAGGAATTAATTGTTACAAATCTCAAACCATGGTGGTTAAATTGGGCGTTTTTAAACTATTAGATGAAAATGGTTATAACCACCAAACCACAGGGACGAAAATCATAATTTACTCTACATATTATTACCTTTGTCGGTGGCTACAGTGCCACCGTACCAAAGGCAAAGCAGAATGTACAACTTTCAAAAGCTCAAGTCTCAAAGCATGATGTACAAGCACTAATGCTGAAATTACAAGTTGTTGATGCAACAAATAGGTTCTAACCAGAACTAAGTGGTGAGCAAGCTAGGCCAAAAAGAGAAGGCGGCTAGGTTCTAACCAGGGATGGTGACATCAGCGGTGGTGCTAGAACTGCCGTATTACTACCGTAAACAGTAGGAAATCGGTGGTGTTGTTGGGGGAAATCTGGAGTTTTTTGGACCCATGTCGGTTCCAGAAGATGAGGGGTTTGATTTGGAGATGGAAGGAGGCGGTGGCGGTGTGGTGGGAGGAGGCGGTGGAGATGGAATCTTCGTCATCATCGGCGGTGGTGGTGGCGGAGGAGGGGAGGAGGTGGAAGTGGAGGGATCGGGTGAAGAGGATGCGGGACCACGTGAGGGCGAAGATGCCGATGTGGGTGTGGTGGAGGGTGGTGGTGATGTTGGGTGGTGGTGACGGTGGCGGTGGCGGTGGTGAGGGTGGGGAGTGGTGGCGGTTGGTGGTGGTGGGATGACATGGTGGTGTTTTAGGAGAAAGTTTTGTGTGGGTTAAAAGATTGGGTTTATATAAAGGAGACGCGGGTGTGGGAGTTTGACTTTTTGGTCTAATTTATTTGTTACAACTATTATTTAATTTATCTACTAATCATGTTTTTGAAAAAAAGATTAGTAATTATGATAATCTTTACTAATAATATGACTTAATTTATTTTTTTTGTTAGTAGCAATTTAAGTAGAATAATTATCATAGAATTAACATCGATTCAAACAAGAATATAATAAGGAATTGGGAAGAATCTTTGTGCCCTAGACTAATGGGTTATGTTCGGGTGTTACAACAGCTCGGCTATAAATATAATTTATATTGAAATGTATATAAATATTAGTATGTGATAACGGTGTATTTTGGATTTAAGAAAACAATTACGTTTGTTGTGAAAATATGCATTAAAGGCTATGAAAACCGAATCAAAAAGTAAAAGTATATTATACTTGACTCGACTCGATTTTGAATAGAATATATATCGAAACGTAAATACAAAAATCCTTGGCAGTATTTTCATAAATTGTAATATTTCAAAATGTTATATGTTAAAAGTTGTAAGAAAAATAAACAACTTAAAAGTTATATATAATATTAAAATAATATACAGCATGAGAACCAAACGCTATATAGAGTATTATAGTATGTATTAAAACATTTTGTCGGTGGATGCAGTATACTTTTTAATCTTTCTAATTTTGCCACAGTAGTTTTATGGTTTTCGAAGTTTTTGAAGCCTATTTATTCATATGACCTTTCATTTCTTACATAGTGTGTGTAACTAGAGAGAGAGAGAGAGAGATAGACAATAGAGAGGGCGGGGGATAATCGACTTTTCCAGCGGTGTTTCTCTTCTCGATTTATATGATGATCTCTAGAGAGAGAGAGAGAGAGAGAGATTCATATATGGTCTACATGTTACTCAATCCGTATGGCTATGATGACTTTGACACAAATAGGGTTTTGGCGTGTCATTTCCATTGATAATGAGTGTACTTTTATTGCTTACAACCTGAGTTGCCGTCTATACGCTCCGGGGTCAAACGTTGAGCCTAAACTGTCTCAAAATAATGCCAAACGACAAGTGTATTGATCTCCCCGCGGCAACGCGCGGGAGAAATTCCTAGTTTACTATTTAAGACTTTATCTTATATATGCAATTATATTTACACCACTTGAAGGTAACTTAATAAAAGAATAATATTTGATAAGGTTATAATTTAAATACTCTCTCATTCTAAGGTTATATTAAAAATATTGGCTTGTCCTAATGTTACAATTTAATCAAATATTGTGTTATACTCCTGTTCGGTATACTACTATGGGCCTATGGGGGACTGAAATCTTGGACTCTTTTAAAAGCTTTTCATATATGAACAGGACAAATATTACCCTTTTGTCTTTTTTTGATATCAAGATTATTACATACCTTTCAATTTATTGTCATCAGATAGTAATCTAGTTCAAGAAAGTAACTTGTGTGTTAAGTTAAGATACCAATGATATGTAGATAAACAGAGGTTATGGGTTCAAATATCACTCTAAGCAAAATACTTAGAGTTGAGTCAGATGATTTTCTTAACATTAGGTTTCCTCCTGAGGGGGTTGGGGGTGCGGCGCCCGTTGAAAAACGAATAAGTGGGCCCATTTAAAATAACAACTATCATTCGAAGCATGGTTATACATTTACCGTTCAAAAAAAAGAAAGTAGATTGTGTAATCAATTGCGTTCTCATTTCACTATTCTACAAAATCTACCACAAAATTATTATTTTTTTATAACTATTTATAAGATAAAAAATATTATGTTATGAATAATTTGAAAATTTTATTATAAATCTTGTACGTATTTTGTTTTAAGCAAATTGAATTTTAATAATCTGAACCATGACTCATTAGCCGATTATAATATATATTAACAATTGACCGATGTTGATCTTAACTTTCACTGCGTAGTCAAGAGCAATCTCACTTGCATAATTACCTTCTCTTAAAACTTGATTTTCATTTTGAATTGCTTATAGGAAACCTACATTTTATCGCTTCAGTTATGTTCGTTCACACTAATGAAATCAACTAGAAATTTATTACAATTATATGAACAGGGTTGTAAATTTGAAAATACAATGATTAAATATAAATATAATTAAATTATTATTGGTAAATCAATATAGTGTAAGCTTTAAATTCAATATATCATTATTTTTAACTTTTTAAGAGAAAAGGTAAAAGGAGTAAACTAACAAAGAAAAGCAAGCAAAGGACGTAACGAGCGACACTAAAACACTCTGTTATCTTTGGTTGAGAAGCATATGGAAAAAAAATAATTTTAAAAAAAAGATATAGTTTTACGTTGTAACTGCAATATTCTGTCTTTTCTTTTACTTTCTCTAACATCTTGCTAGTTTCTTTTAACGAAACTTTTTTTTTAAATTAAAAAAAGGAAAAGTAATGGCCCATTGTAAGCCCATTATACGAAAGAAAGGTGGGTCTTGCTTTTGGTTTGACTAGGTTCATATCACATAACATATCCCTAAGCCGTCACTGAATAAATAATTAAATACTATTAATAAGTGAATAAATACCAACACAGTTGTAACCTGTAAGTTGTAACTCATCACCACCATTTCTGCTGCACAACCACACGTAATAATCATCGCTTACTCCCGTTAACCAGAGATCATTTTCACTAAATTCCGTAAGTCAATACTCATATATGCGTGATATATATATATATATATACTAATTCGATGGAGTTTTGAACATCATCGAAATTCGATTGATATGGTGTTACTTAGTACGGTTTTTCAAAACCTAAACGCTACATTACGATTGATGTTCTTCATCATCGTCTACAACAATCGAATAACATGTTCATGTGTTGTAGATGGAGATTCACAGTTTAAATCCGATGAAGTGGTACACTGTGAAGTGTAAGTTGTACTGAGTATGTTGTTTACTTATTTGTTAAAAACTTAAGATTGTTTACAAATGAAGTTGACTGTAGGTGGGAGAAGGAGAATAATTATGAAAATTTGGTGAGTCACACACTTAGCATGACGACGTGGACATCCAGGTCACATGTTGAGCACGCATCAAATTTTCATGATTAAAAAATAAAATTTGCTTTGGGAACATTTATTGTACAAAATCTTTAATTAATTGCACATTTTGAGTTTTTTTTTTACTATTATTATTATTATTATTATTATTATTTATTTATTAACAAAGCCTTCTACCTCCCTTGAAACATTCCAATTTACATTTTTAGTTAATACTAATTTCTGGACCCAAATATTCCACTTTTAAAGGACAACACTTTCTCCATTTTCGCCAACTCTTGTGTTTTTTAGTTAATTGCATAGTCTTTTTGGTTTGTATAGATTACGGATTTGGTTTAACTTTTAATTTTGGTTTGCATTATTGTTTGAATATAATCTGTGGCTTCGAAAATGAGGGTAGGGCCGGGGTTTGTGGGTTTGGTCTTTCAAGGGACCCTGCATTTTAGTAGATTTTTTGTTTTTCTATTTTAAATAGGATGGGATTCGTTGGCTTTTAGATTATTTTTTTACCTTTTTTTTATTTTAAGAGGTGTTTTTGTTGTTTCGCCGATAATTATTTTAAAATTTTAATGAAATCCTTTTCAAAAGCCAAACATGTTAAGTTCAAGTAAATAGTTGGTATTGTAAGTACACTCGTAATGGAGTCGCTATTACTTTAGGAAATGTGAGATGTTTTTTAAATAACGAACAAATCATTTTAATTACGTATTAGTATCTTATAAAAATAAGTGATAATTCTAACTCATTTATCATTTTAATTTTTTCTTAGTATTATATAATGTACAAACTAAAATTCTTTTGGTCATGATTGACAATTGACGTTTGCTCTACTATCTTTTCCCTCTATTTATCTTTACCCTCAATCTGTTTTCGATACATTCATATGCATTTTGTCACATGTGGTAGTCTAAAGCTAATAATAGTAGAAACAACTATTAGGCGAAACTCTTGAAAGCATTCACCCTCATTCTTATATATATGTTATAATAACTTTCAATTAAATAATATTTTTTAATATCTTTATCATTACCTTTTATCTCTCATTCACTTACAATCACTTTTAAAAATATTAAAAAATTTATGAGGGTTGTATCGTGTTTTCCTAAATATAAGGAATCACGATACAATCCTCATATACATTCCCCCTTCTTCACTCACAATCGCTAACAATCATCTTCGAAAATATAAAACACACACTCACATAAATTTTGAGAAACCTGCTATGAATGTTGTGATGTGTTTAATCAATTTATCAATTTTCACATCCCAGCCGTGGGCAATATAGTCATTTCGCCTAAGTACTGATGCCTGGTGTTAATGTTTTGTCTTTTCTTAGTCTGCTACCGGTCAATACTTTACTTTTACCAATTGATATTTCTGTTGTTCCTGTTAAACACAAAACTTTTGTGGTACAAATTTGTCATTTTTTGCAACTTTCAATCAATGTTTCTGTAACGTGTTATAGAGATTCTTTAACTTTGGTATAAATGATAACCCTTGTGTGATCAGATTAAACAACAATCATGGAAGATGGCATTGAAGCAAAGTTAATTCGACGTGAAGAAGAAGAAGAAAAAGAAATTGTAGAAGAAGAATGTGACTTGAAAAGGAGGATATGGGATGAATCAAAAAAGATATGGAGAGTGGCTTTGCCAGGTGTCATATCAAGAGTTTGTGCCTTTGGAACCATTGTTGTCACGCAATCATTTATTGGTCATATTAGCGACGTGGACCTTGCGGGCTATGCGCTTGTTCAAACGCTTAGTGTTCGGTTTGTCAATGGAATACTCGTAAGTTTGTTCTTACACTATTTTAAAAAATCACTTACTCTATTTTTTATTTTAAATGGGTCAAAATAAAGGAAAGGCACGAAATTAAAAGGTTTCGTGTTTCAGATTAAGAGGTTGAGTGTCTTAAACAGATCGAAACGTTAAGTCACGATAAACTTTGTATCTAAAGAGGTTAAATTTCTGTCAACCTATTAAAACCTGTTCATAATTTTTAATTTGACTTTTATGGATTTTTATTTTGAAATTGTTAAGGACTAGTATGTTAAGGATCATGTCTTCATGTCTAGTTAAGACTTCTAATGAACTTGCAGTAATTTTTGTTTCATTAGACAGGTTGCTAAACATATGACATTGCACGTGTTTATAAACATGTTTCTAAACAGGTCATTTTTGTGTAACTTGTATCTTAACATGTTCGTGTTTGAAAAAAATGACACAATAAGTTATCATGTCGTATTTGTGTCTAACCATGTCGTATTTGTGTCTAACATGATGTCAGATCATCGTGACTTATAGCCCCAATTTAAAGTCATATTATGTTAACATGCAGCCTTCTACGTGGCTATATAGTTGTAACTATAGATCTCAACATATCTAATGTAGTAACTGTTTTGTAGTTTATTTAGACAAAAAAATTTACATGTTTTATGATATGTTACCCAACCCGAAACCCGTTTTGACCTAAACCCGTTTTGGTGTACAGTTGGGAATGTCGAGTGCAACCGAAACTCTTTGTGGACAAGCATTTGGAGCAAGGCAGCACCACATGATGGGCATTTACTTGCAAAGATCATGGATTGTTGACTTACTTACATTAACTGTCTTACTCCCAATTTTCATCTTTGCTACACACATTTTCAAAATGTTAGGGGAAGACTTTGGTGTAGCAAATAGTGGTGGATACATCTCTTTATGGTTCATTCCTTTTGTCTACAACTTTGTCTTTAGTTTGACCATACAAATGTACTTACAAGCACAATTGAAGAACATGGTGATTGCATGGCTTTCGATCTTCCAATTCGCGATCCACGTCCCGTTGTCTTGGCTTCTTGTGTATAAGCTAAACCTTGGGGTTGCGGGTGCGATGATCGCGCTGTCGATGTCATCGTGGTTTCTTGTGATTGGTGAATTTGTTTACATATTTGGTGGTTGGTGTCCTTATTCTTGGAAAGGATTTACATTAGCTGCATTTAAGGATCTGTTTCCTGTTGTTAAACTATCAATATCTTCTGGTGTGATGGTCTGGTAATAACTCAACCTTTTGTTATTACGCTTTCACCTTAGAAGTATTACAAATCTAAAATTAGTGGGTTAGGGTCAATATAACTCATATAAGTAACTTCTTGGTACATTATTATTATTTTCAGAATGCAAATATGTGCTTTTTTTCACTTGGTAACAACTTAGCAATAATTGTTGTATGTGTAGTTTGGAGTTATGGTACTATGCTTTGTTGGTCTTGCTAGCGGGATACATGGCGGATGCAGAAGTTGCTATATCCGCCTTTTCCATTTGGTATGAAAATATCATTTTGTGTGTTTTATATGAATTTCAGTTCTGTTTACCCTTAGAAATTACTAAATAGTTAACTCTTTTGCAGCCTAAACATCAATGCATGGGAGTTCATGATCAACCTTGGTTTTTTAGGTGCTGCATGGTAAGTGATAGATCATATAGTTCACAACATTCATTTAAAGTCATGATTTTTCATCTGCAGTTACATTTTTTTCAGATAAACATTCAACATTCATTTAGAACTCATTTGGCAACCTGTTATGTATCTTGATCCAATCATTTTACCACCTCTAATCATTACATCGTTTGAGAAAATGCAGTGTTCGCATTGCAAACGAATTAGGGGGAGGAAATGCTAAAGCAGCAAAGTTCTCAATTAAAGTCTTATTGGGCACTTCTATGTCAATCGGGGTGTTCTTCTTTGCTCTTTGCTTGATTTTTGGAAGAAAGTTTGCTTACTTCTTTACCGACGATAAAAGAGTTGCAGATACTGTATCAGATCTCTCTTTTCTCCTTTCATTTTCGGTTCTACTCAATAGCATTTATCCGGTTCTTTCAGGTAGCCTAACCTCTAAACCATTTTACCCTGTGTAAACCTTCAGAAAACTTCAACCCATTTACTTACGAACAAATTGAATGGACTGTATCATGTTCCAAGTGGGTCAAATAAGTCTTTTAGCTGAAACTGTGACGGGTTAAGACGGTTCAAAAGTGTTTTTTATGCATGCAACCTCCTAAATTTCTTTATTCGAACATTTAAATAGTTATTGTAATAATAGATAGTTTAGAATAATGTAATGCATTAACTAGTTCCAAAAATTTCAACACCGAGACATTAAAGTGTCTGTGGGCCAACCCAACCTATCATAAAAAAACAATTGGTTCAACCTAAAGCTATTTTGAGTCGTTACCCAAATCTTCTATATTAAGATTGTGAGCATATAAATGTTGTTTGTCATGATTCAGGGGTGGCGGTCGGAGCAGGCATGCAGGGCAGTGTCGCAATTGCAAGCCTGATCTGTTTCTATATGATTGGCATTCCAGTGGGAGCATTGCTGGGTTACTTGACTAACCTTCAAGTAAAGGTAGGCGGAGAATAAGTTAGCTAGCTTGTGTTCGGGTTGGTCGGGCTGGGTCGGGTCAAGTGTTGTTAGTTATGACAGGTGGATTGTTGTTTTGGTTGATAGGGAATATGGATGGGAATGATTGGTGGAGTTGTGACTCAAACAATTGCAATGATATATATGGTATGGACAACAAACTGGGACCTTCAGGTAAATAATGTGTATATATATATAGATCCTATTTATTTCTCAAAATTGTAATAAGTTTAGCTAATTTGATAAATTTAATGTGTATTTATCGGGGTGTTGTAGGTTAAGAAGGCTTCAGAACGGCTACAACGGTTTTATGTGAACTCATCCGGAGAAAAGGATACATTAGAAAGTTAATCTGTTAATTTAAGGGGACGTGGTGTTAAATGAACCAGTTATCTATTTTGTATTATGACGTTTCATTAGGCTTTTTATGAAGTGAACAACAAAGCTAGGTGGTTAATTTATTTGTGTATGGTTCCATATGATTAGAAACTTGTATTTTACAAGAGATGTTTAATTTCATCGTTTTATGTCGATTTAGCGTCACATCACCATCTTCCTACGTCTTTCAACCTGCATTAAACATATTTTTCATCTTTCTATCATTTTGTTAAATTTTAATACATATACATGTGTGTTCGCGTGTCATATGGTGCACAGTGGGAAACAAGCGGTACCAATGTAGGGGAATGGGCACGGTGTCGCTGCTAGGAGCCACAAGTTCATGTCTACCCTACATCACATGTAGAGAGGATATTACACATGTCTTAATATATTGAAATATGTGTTAAAGAAGATGTTTATGTTGATATCGGTTCCCACCCTAACCAATAGAGGTGAATCGATTGTTTTTTTTAAATAGTTCGTTTATTAATCGATGTGGTTAGTAGTGAAAATTGGTCATTCCAAAAACCAGTTTGGTTATTAACCAGCTTCTATGAATAACTAGTTAACTAGTCTTAAATTTGTTAAAGCCAGTTAATTACTAGTTGAAAAAAAAACAATAGGCCTTTTGAATTCTTCAAACCGGGTATAATTTCTCAAGTGGGTTGGTTACAAACTCGGTCATTAAGAAACCGAGTCTTGAAATAGATCAGTTTTAGTTAAATCAGGTTATGGTTATCGTAAAAAGTGATTTTGCCCACCAATAGCCATCAATTTGAAATTAAGTTTAACATCAAGATAATTGAAGTTTGGAATCAATTGATCTAGTAACTATGGAAAACTTAATTGGAATATATATATATATATAGGGCCAGGATCTTTTCAGGACTCCTAAACATCGTAAGAACTGCGAGAACTCATTCTAACCATTGATTATTATTTATTTAATTTATTTTTTAATTAATACAACAGGGTTAATATGGTATTTTAATATATGCATTTAATATGAGTCTTTAATGCTATATAATTAATTTAGTAAGTTACACAATTATCTTCCATTAATTGAATGAACTTTTTTAATTGTTTTTTTTAGTGCTCAATTTTAACTTTGCATTAATTTTTGGACGGTTGCGCAAATTACAGGGGAATAAAACTATTGAGCCACACGATGAAGCTATGGGAAAGAGTTGTTGACACGCGAATTAGACGAGAAACCCAGATAGCGGTAAACCAATTTGGATTTATGCCAGGACGATCTACAACAGAAGCTATACACGTCATAAGGAGGATAATGGAGAAATATAGAGAAAAGAAAAGAGACCTACATATGGTATTCATTGACCTAGAAAAAGCCTATGACAGTGTGCCGCGGAAACTCATCTGGGAAAGTCTACGACGTAGAAAGGTACCAGAGAGGTATATCAAAATAA
>BJCO01364641.1:0-17223 GCA_018326465.1 Flaveria floridana
AGCAGTTGTTGTGATGTCTGTGGGACTTAAAGGTTTTTCTGATCTGGCTCATTGGTTCTTTTGGTCCAACACAACATAAAGTTGGTGAGATTACAGGTTTTAAGGACACATTTTAATTAGTTTCCTTTGTAAAATCATGATAAACAAAACAAGTTTTGAGTGATCATTGTAGACTAGCTAAGACATGCGATGTAATGTGTACACATAGAGCCCATAACCAAACCAAGAGGTACAAACTTTTTCCCTATCCCATGCCTAAAAAGATAATGAGAAATACCTCCGAAAAATATGCACTCGTTCGACCAAACGGGCTGGAGGTTACTGTGACTAACCAAGAGAGGGTTGTCACACCCACTAGCACTATTCATATAATCCACGACCATACAAGGGTTAATGGTTACGATAGTACTAACAGGGACTTACATGAAATTGCAAATAATGTAAAAGTAACCCATGTCACACATATTAATCACATATTCGGTTGTGTTATTTTCTTGTTATCATTTAAGTAATTGTATTTTCCGGTGATGTAACATTTTTCCCCTAAGTATGAAAACAAATAAACAAATGGGGCCGTAAACCCACCTGAAAGTAATGCAAATTCTTATAATAATCCTGAAAAGTAGTAGTGCTAACCTACCCATACCCTAACAATTTAGAACACCTTAAAGTTTAAGGTAATACACTAGTATCCAAGTTGACAAAGTTTAATATCCACCCAACTAGCTAGATTCATTTGAAAACCGTTTGTATATAAATATATGAACAACCCATTGGTGATACATATTAAAATTAACAAAATGTATTTATATAGAATATATAATACAATAAACATCCTGTAATCCATACATATTAGTACTTAGGTTTATAAATATGTAAGTTTTACAACTCAAGTCGTAACTTGTCTAATCTGATTATTATTAATTACGATTATATATATTTTAGGAAGTAGTTATCAAATTTATTATTATTTAATTTTGACAAAATTTTAAGTAAAATATATGCATAAGTTAACATACTCGTATTTTTATTAAAATATATAATAGTACAAGTATTTTTATTTGACGTTTTATAACTTTTTATAAATAACTTTTCCACAACAATTTGCATCCATGTTGTAAATATCGCAGTTTTGTAACATTAAATTATATTATGGCATAAGCTTATACGAGTAAAATTATTTTTATACACTGGTTAGTAGATCTATAAACAAAACACGAGAATTGTTGAGGTGTGACGGCTTTTGGGCTTTCGGATGAAGTTATGGGCCTGGCCTATTAAAGCTTCTTTAAACCCTAATTATCTTTATATATAGAGCAGGTCATTGTATTGTAGTTTTGTCACTTGAGCTTAATAAAAATACCTAGTTGCAGAGAGTGGACGTAGACCATCTTGACCGAACCACTATAAATTCTCGTGTTATTATTGTTTTCTATGCGTGCGTATAACAGTGTGTTTATTTTCGCTGCGTAAAGATGGCTAACAACTTGTATCAGAGCATCAGGCTCTTGATTAATATTGAAGATTTTTACCGACACAGCCACCATCCAGGGTTTCTGCCACCACCGCCGCCTTAATCGTCTAGGGTTGCCACCATCGCCGCCGCAATCGTCTAGGGTTCTGTGTCCGCCTAGGGTTTTGGTTGGAAGTACTGGATCTGATTTATCCATCCTTTGCTTACTGGTTATAAACTGTTCAACGTGCCTGTTTCGTTTTTTTTCTCTGGTTTGCTATTATGACTGAAGACAGGAAGACTGTGATCAAAAAGTACAATGGCACTAATTCTGGTTGGTGAAAAATACATATAGAGGCATTACTATGCCTAAAGGATTTGGATATGGTACTGGAAAAGAAACCGAAGAGTATAGAGAAAGCTGAAGAAGCAATTTGAAATTCCAAGGACATGAAAGCTAAAGCAGCTATTATGTTATCTTTGATTAAGAGCGTTGCTTTTAACATCATGAAAGAAACCACTGTAAGTGGTATGATGTTGGCTCTGTCAAATATGTATGAAAAGCAGTTTGCAGCTAACAAGGTGTTCTTGATAAGAGAACTATTCATGACGAGAATGAAAGAGGGAAGCTCTGTCACCTCCAATATTAATGATCTGATGTCTATTCTTACCAGATTAGAATCAATGGGAATAAAATTTTTGATAATGAGACTCGAGCCTTGGTGTTGCTATCTTCACTGCCTGATAGTTGGTCCGGGACTGTAACTGCTGTTACAAATTTTATGGGGGCTAACGACATGACATTTGAAATGATCCGAGACATTATAATAGGTGAAGACACACGTCTGAAAAGTGAAAATGTTGGATCATCTTCTGAGATTTTACATGTTGGCAGGGGAAGGGAAAATAGTCAAGCTAGTGGGAGTTGGGGAAAGAGTTCAACTCGGACTCGGAAAAATGTGAGGTGTTGGATCTACAACAAGGATGGACATGTTATGAGTCATTGTCCAAAGAAAAGTCTGAACATCACTGCTGTGGATGTCAATGATGGTAACGTGTTATTTCTTGAAGCTGAAAACAGTGTGGACTCTTGGATCATGGATTCTGGTTCTTCGTTTCACGCTGTACACAGCGGTGAAATGATGGTCAATCTGAAAACAAGCGATTTTGGGAAGGTATGTCTTGCTGATGGAAGAATGCTTGATGTCATGGGCATGGCTGATATTGATTTGGTGACTCCATTGGGAACTACATGGAACTTGAAGAATGTCAAGGTGATGCCAGGTTTGAAGAAGATATTAATTTTTGTTAGTAAATTGGATGAACAAGGACCGGAAGTCAAGTTTGGTGGTGGTAAATGAAGGGTAATCAATGGGAACCGGGTGATTGCTCATGGTGATAAGCATGGCTCATTGTACATGGTAGAGGTGCCAGCTGAGGGACTGATCAACCCGGTTAAGCAAGTCATAGTTGGGTTTGCTAAATCTGCTGCTAAGAGAGTTCATTTTGCAAACATGAAGTCTGGAGCAAAGATTGTAGCTGAATAGGGTCATAAGTCTAAACCAGTCAGCGGATTTTATGACAGTGGGAGCATAAGGCATGTTCCAGGTACACTCAAGAAAAATCGTTGGGTTTTGAAGACTACGACTGAAAAAATATCTCCTTGTGATTGTTTGCTGGATTTAGAGAGTGTTAGTGGTTCTCGTTGTATCTCTGAATCTGGTGGATCGTGTAAACCAGTTGAGACAGAGGATGGGTCGTTGGTGGAATTTGCCATGACTAGGTTGGAGCTCGGGGGAGCTTCAACGGGCCCTTTCAGTAATTGATGAGAAGGGGCCTCTGTAACTAGGGGATTTGGATTAAAATTTTAGCTTGTTCTTTGGAATTGGAGGCTTGGAGGATTTCTGTTACTTGAATATTACTAATGACAGGGTTGCTTTGTACTTAGATGGCTACCTAGAGTATTCACAAGGCCTTTAAGTGGGAGATTGTTGAGGTGTGAAGGCCTTTGGGCTTTCGGATGAACTTATGGGCCTGACCCATTAAAACTTCTTTAAACCCTAATTATCTTTATATATAGAGCAAGTTATTGTATTGTAATATTGTCCATTGAGCTTAATAAAAATACCTAGTTGCAGAGAGTGGACGTAGGTCATCTTGACCGAACCAATATAAATTCTCATGTTCATATTGCTTTCTGTGCGTGCGTATAACAGTGTGTTTATTTCCATTGCGTAAAGATACCTAACAAGAATATGTATTTTCCTACTAGATCTACTAAAATACCACCAAACAAACACATCTAAGTTTATATATTGTATCTTTATTTTGTTAAATGACCTAAATACCATATAATAAACATAAATTCAAATGTATGTAGATATGTACATTTTATCCATAAGTCCATATTTGTGTTGAATGTGTGTGTATATATATGTGTGTGTATATATATATATGTTGGTGTCTGTGTGTGTATATATAAGTTCATTAAGTCTAACTTCATAATTTTGTACTTTCTTTTAGTGCTTTAACATGTATTATTACATAGTCTAAAAAGTTAGTAAAAAAAGCATAAATAACCAACTTAGGCACCTTTGTAACCTTTCTTTAAAACTAAATAGAATCATCTTTGTTTTACTAAATTAACTTGTTATAAATGGTTATTTTTCACAACAAATTTAGCTTACAACTTTCTTATACATGGGTGTATGTGAACTTTAGAAAAAAAAAGCTTGTAAAACTAAAGAAAAATAAGGTTTAGAGGGTTCATCTTCACCTTGACAAGCAAAAAGAAGATGGATGAAGAAAAGAAATGATTTTTGATGTCCAAAACCTTTGATGAACATGTTCAACTCATTGTAAACATCTTAAAAAACCTAATAATGTTGGGAAAACACTTAAGATTTAAAGAAGTGTAGTTGTTTTAAAATGAAAAAAAAGATATAAACAGATAGAGGAAAGGGACGATTGGGGGATGGGGTGAATGGAGGTGACTGTGATAAAGTTAAAAGATGTTGATAATAATATATGAAAATATGATGCAGAAGATATTGTACTACAATTTCAATGCATGGTCTTCATATTAAAATATGTGAAAATATTATGGTGTATGGGTTGCCACTTTCTTTGTACGTAAATTTCAAAGAAAGGGGTAAGTTTGGTGATGGTGAATATTAATTACGATGATAATTAGTTAGTTTAGATTTAAATAAAATTATGATAGCTTTAGGATTAGTAAGTGTGGTATATTACTAGTTTTGAATAAAAATTTAAGAGCTTTTATTATAATGTTTTCTAGTTATAAAAAATACACTCATTTTGTATCTAATGCAAAAATATACTATTACATAATTATATGCTTATACTCAAGTAGAAATTTCCAAGAACAATCTTAAATAGGATTTGGATTATGGTGGCTTTAATTAATAATCACTAAGATTATTCAATAAATGTATAACTAAAAATCTTAAAACATATTTAGTCTAGTTTACACGTTTTTTTATCTACCAACGCTCAAGTTCCAAGGAGATTCTCAAGTGCAGGCTGTAAAACTTCAAGGTTTGAGGTGAGACTTTAAAAAATTATCCACGAAAGATGATGAGGCAATTGAAATTGCTTTGTTATGGACAATGTAGGTCGCCAAAGTTCCTATGGTGAAGAACTGACTGACCACAAAATGGTAGGGAAAATATACTACGTAGCCTATCACCAAGATATGATTATGTTATCCCCTCTGTTGAAGTTATGTTTAATTTGGCTGAAGTTACCCTTGTTAATTGATGGGTCTTTTACAGTCATAAGAATAAAGGATTAACAAATGGATGCAATCAACCAACACTCAGAAGAAATCAGAAATACAAGATGAGTAAGCCTTTCAAGTTATTTCAGAAAAACCAAAGGCTATTCATAATCAAGGTCATGGAAGAGGATCACCTTGCAGCCGAGCTCCTAGTCGAGGCCAAGGCATGTTTGATTGAAGCAAAGTAACTTAGTGTCATGTATGTAACATATTCGGTCACTTGAAGAAAGATTGTTGGTATAATGATGAAAACAAAGAAGAGGAAAATAATGAAGCTCAACATTTGTTATTGACATTTACCTTGAAGATCTCAAGGAATTCTAGTCGATGGTTCATCAACTCAGGTTGCTCCAATCGCAGGATGGGCCTGAAACCAAGTTTCACTTATCCTGATGACATATTCAAGTTGGGTATGAAACTTAGAGATATATAAAAACATGAGATGAAAATTATAGGCTATTCAAAGATGTGTACTAGGCTCCAAAGTTGGAGTACAACCTCCTAAGTGTTAGATAACTAAAAAGTAGAGGATACTTTATCCTAATTGATGAAGACAAATGCGTCATCCGCAATAAAGCCACGAGTCAGATCCTCATGGAGATCGATGTTGCAATCAATAACATGTTTGTGTTCATGCCTCGTGTTTGATCACTATCGATGATACACAAACCGACAAACATGAAGTGGAGCATAAAAGTGGCACTTCAGTTACGATCATTTAAATTTTGATAGCCTTAAACAACTACAAGACAAATAAGATGGTAGTAGGCCTACCAAAATTCACAACTATCATATGATGTGAAGTTTGCATTGCCGGAAAAGCGAACTAGGGAATCATTTAAGTCCACTTCCTCGTGTGCCAAAACCAAACTCAGTCTTGTGCATACAGATCTATGTGGACCCATAAAAACTCCTAGTCTTAACAATAGTAAGTACTATCTTTTCTTTGTTGATGACCATACCCGCATGCGTTTGGTGTACTTTATAACCCACAAAAGTGGAAGGCAGTTCTGCTCACATGATTTTAATAACTTCTATGTTAGGTCTAGAATTTTGTATAGGTTTAGTTCTTGAATCAATCGTTGTAACAACTCTTGTACTTTTCCCATCATTATGTATACAATATATGTTTATAGCTTAACCCATTTATTATGTGTTGTTCTATGTATATTTACAGGGAAATCATTAGTCTTGGTCAATTTCAATAAATTGACCAAGTGTTGGAAACATCTACGGATAAACAAAGTGTTCTTCCGTAGATCCTCTGGAACAAATCAAGTAGTCTCCGTGGAACTCCTGCGGAAGCTTAACAACACCATTCAAGTTAATGCATCTCATGAGGAAAACTGACTTGCTGCGGATGAACACGTAAACAACCTGCGGAAGACAAAATCTCCTGTGGAAGAGGAAATCTCCTGTGGAAGAACAAAGTTCCTGTGGAAGAACATAACTCCTACGGAAGACAAAGTCCCTGCGGAAGACTAACTTGATGTACTTCACCAAGTACATCAAGTCAACAAAAGTCAACTCTGAAGTAAAAAGTCAACATCTACGAATAAGTTTCACTTTAGTCAGAGAATGTCACATCAAAACATTCTCTGAGTAAATTTCTTACCTCGATAAGGAAGGTATTGTTACCATATCAGTAAATACCAAAGCCTATAAATACGAGGCTTAGGTGCACAATTTTTGTTGATACATTATGTGCCTAGTTTATGTTCTTCAATGTAAAAGTCTTTTATTTCTTACACTGATATAATGTGATGACTCAATGATATATGAAATGCGTTTTGATGTTTATTTATGGTTGATTGTTTCATATTATTATTGTATTGAGTATGATTCACATGTATGAACTTTATATACATGTTTGACGTTGTTTTGCATAGTTCTAAGTCAATAATGACTTAGAAATGTGTTCAACTTAGTCATGTGGTATTTCATGCTAATGGACCATACTTATGGACCATACACATGAATGAACCATGCTTATGGACCAGTCGCACGACCGAACCAGGAGACTGGATCAGTCGCATGACTGAGACATAAGATTGATTCAGGTTCAATCATGCGTATGAGTAAAACATATGATTCATTCGCACGACTGAACCATGCTAATGGTTCAGTTGTACGAATGAATACTGATAACCTATAAATACCATGTAATTTGTGGAAAAACATAACACTTCGGATACTATCATACCCTAGCCGTCCAGAGCGTCTCAGTTCGTCAATCCAAGTTCATAGTTCATTCCTGATCGATTCCAATTCGTTCTTAACGTTTATTTTATCGTTAGATCGATCAGGTTGTTCGTTCTCACTGATTGGATCGCCAATCAAATAGAATTCCATGCTATTTGATCTGCTCTCACACAGAATCCGTTAGTACTCCGTACGAAAACGGTCCTAACAAGTGGTATCAGAGCCTAGGCTCATGATTTTGCATGGATTCAATTGGTTTTGGTGTTAAAACTAAAGTTTTCAATCAAAAGATTCACCTTTTTGCTTCAAAAAGTGTTTTTGACGAGTGCATGTGTTAAAAGTTTGATTTTTCATCAAACGGCAGATTAGGGTTTCTGGAAAATTCGTATCTTGTGTCAAAGTATTCAAAAATTCGATTTTTTCAAACACAACAGCCTTCAGTCACACGATTGACTCAATCGCACGACTGAATCCCATTCTTATACACCCATTCGTACGACTGAACTCAGTCACCTCACTCATTCGCACGGTTAAGCTACTCCAGTCGTTTGATTCCAATCGCCCTGCTCATTCTCATGACCGAATCCAATCGCACGATTGAATTCATTCGCATCCTTCTTTCGCATGAGTGACCCAGTCATATAGCTCATTCGCACGTTTGATTCTGCCTTGCCCTAAGTTCACCAAGTCTAAAGCAATGGAAGATTAGTTTGCTGCATTTACTACTAGAAAGGACTCGCGTATCCAGAATCTTCTACTTCTGGAGAATGAGATTGGAAACCACAACAAACCGCCGAAGCTGTTAACATTGGATGAATACCCACAGTGGAAACAGTGGTTTGAAATCTACTTGAATGGAGTTGACCCAAACCTTTGGACATTCATTGAGACTGGTTACACGCTACCAGTCAGTGCTAATGGAGTTAAATTGACTTTGGGAGGAATGAGTGAATCCCAGAAGACTCTGCATAATGCTGAAAAGAAAGCATATGCCTTGTTGACTTAGTCTATTCCTAAGGACATATTTCATCAGTTCTCTGAGAACAAGCAGTCAAAAAAATTATGGGAGACCGTGGAAAAACAATACGAAGGCAATGCAACTCTGAAGGCACTAAAGGCAAAAGCTCTCAAGAAAGAATTTGATAACTTTTCTCCGATTAGGAATGAGAGCTTGGACGATATCATTGATAGATTCTATCATCTGATGAGTGAGTTGCACACTCATGGCGTGACCACCTCCATGGAAGATAAAGTCTCTAGCTTTACTAATGGTCTGCCAGACAAATAGGATCCATTTGTGTCTAATTTGAGACAAAACGACACTCTTGCTACATTGGACATACATGATTTCATTTTGAAGTTAAGGGAGGAAGAACTGCATCAGAAATACAAGTCAAAGAAAGGATCCTATGCTTTGAATCCTGCACTATACAATTCAGTTCCAACTCCGGCTGCTTCAGGCGCACCGCTACAAACGGTGTTTGTGTCTAACTCTTCTTCTCCTTCCCAAAGCAGTTCATCAGGAACCGAAACGTCAGGGTCATCCGAAACCCAATACATTGTTCCTGAGGCAAATACAACCAAGCTAAAGACCGAGAATTTCAGAAATGTCAATGTGGAAGTTGCTAAAGAGCATATGGACCTTCTAGCTGCTGTTGTTCAATCTTACGATGGGTTAGTTGCTGGTAAGATTGGAAACTATCATCTTGCTGACGAGGACGACGAGCAAGTTGATAAAACTGAGCTGGAACGCATGGATATTATGTGGGCTTTGGCAAGTGATGTCAGAAGAGCCAAGAAGTTTGTTAAGAAGACGGGGCATAATTTGGTTGCTACTAAAGATACGACGGGTTTGACAAAACTAAGGTCACGTGCTTTAATTGTGGAGAAAAAGGGCACTTCAAACGTGAGTGTGTAAAGCCTAAGAAGATTGGGAATGGCAATCCTTTTCCCTCATTCAACCATCAAGACAAGGAAAAGATTGGAGCATCATCATCAAGTAAAGAGTCTATTGCTTTGGTTGCTCAAGGTGATGAAGGACAAGACTGGTCCTTCCGATTCGTATCTGAGGGTGAATCCAATGTTGCATTAGTTGATACCTTGGATGATGGATCTGCAATTGAGGGAGACATCATAGCTGAGCATGCACATTCAGATATCGAAGAAGCTATGGATGTCGTTGATCATCTGGTTGAAGAAGAGCTTAGTGCTGCAAACTCAGAATCTCCAGTCACTAAAGATTCTGACACTGCATTGATGGCTGATTCGTCTAGTTCTGCACATGTATATTCTAAAGATGAATTATTTGAAAAACATGCTTGTACTGAATGTGATAAATTTAGAGAAAGCATTGACTTAAAATTTGCTAGATTATTAGAACACCATGATAATCTAGTAAATGATTTACAACTATGCACTGAAGCAAATCGTGTTTTAAAACAAAATGAGTGTAGCTTCAAAGAAAAGATAGAACTGTTAGGGAAACAACTAAGGGAAACCGAGGTTGTTGCCTTAAATCAATCAAATGATATTAAGTTCTATTTAAACACTTTGGAGGAAACTAAAAAGGAAAAAGCAGTTTTGCAAGTCGAAATTGAATCTTTAAAACAAAAACTGCATAGTTTGGCAAGTTCTTCTCATAAAGTTCAGAAGTTAGTGAAAGAACGAAATGGCGGGGAAGGTCAGGGATACAAAGTAGTATCGCCACCACATGCGATCCTTTTAAATACTAAATGTAGACCAATGAATAATAACCCAGTAAAGGATCATGTGGTGTCTACTCCTCTGGTCAGTGATCCAGATTCTACAGGTAAAACTATACAGTCTGTCACTGAACAAAAGGCTACTACTTCGGGGTCAAAGGATAAGGTGCTCGTTGAGGATTTGGGTGATAAAATCGACAAAGTTAACTTAGGGTCAGGTTCACAAACGTCTATTTCAGAACCTAAAAAGTCTAACTCAATAAACCCTAAACATGTTAATCATCAAAATACAAATAAAAAGAAAGCAAAAGATGTTCAAAATGTCAAAACAATTAAATTTGTTAAAGAAGGTGAAACATCTAAAAAGGAAGAGAAACAACCCAGCCCCCGACCACACTCAACCCCTCATCAACATTTTCAATAATCAGTTGAAGGGAGATCTTGCTACAGTTGTGGAAAACAAAGACACATTTCTCCAAACTGTCTTTACTACTAGACACCTAAGAAGAAAATTGAACTGTTTGATGAAAAACAAAGTTTTTCTAATATTAGATCTAATACTCCTCCAAGATACCAAAGGCCACATAGACAAGCTCAAAGCAAAGCTATGTCACCTAAGGTTAAACCTAGGATTATTAGTGAACCAAAAGTTCAAACCATAAGTCAGTCGTCTGTTTACCACAAACAGGCCTTACATAAAACTGGTTTATGGAAGGAAAAGTCAAGTACCATGTCTGATAATGAGGATAAGAAGAAGAAAGACGCGTCCTCATCCTCTGAAGGACAGTGGGTTGAGTTCATGATGTGTGATACCTCTGGGACACCCAAGCCAGTTAAGGCTTGGGTCCCAAACCTGAACTAATCATTTCCTTTGTATGTGCAGGTTGTCCACTACAGCGCTATCACTAATACCTGGATTATTGATAGTGGGGCTTCCAGGCACATAACCGGGAATTCGTCCCTCCTTTTCAACGTCAAGTAAATTAAAGGGGGACACGTATCATTCGCTGGGAATAAAGGAGGTTACATCACTGCACAAGGTGAAGTGGGAAACGAGAAAGTGAAGTTTGACAAGGTCAACTACGTTTAGCAATTGCAAAACAACTTGCTTTCTGTCTCCCAGATTTGTGATAAAGGATGCAAGGTTGTATTTGATAACAAGAAGTGTTACATACTGAAGAAGGAGTATGTTATTAAGGAGGATCAAGTTATAATGTCGGCCTCAAGATACAACGATCTGTATGTGTTGGACCTATCAAAAGCCTCCACAACTAAGTCTATCGCTCAGTGTTTCTTCAAAAGCAACAGAGAGAGATTCAGTTTCCTCTAATAGGAGAATGGGACACATTAATCCAAGGAAGATGAATCATCTGGTTCAGAATGATCTGGTAGATGGAGTTATAGTCAAGAATTTCCAGCTCCCAGATTTCTGGGTAGCATGCAAGAAAGGGAAACAAACCAAGAAGTCTCACAAAGCAAAGAAAGTTAATTCTATCGACATTCCTCTCAAGCTTCTACACATGGATCTGTTTGGCCCAGTCAGCACAAAGAGCATTGCTGGAGATTGGTACTGTTTTGTAGTGACTGATGATTACTCAAGATTCTCTTGGGTGATGTTTTTGAAAGTGAAGTCTGAGACATTTGAATCATTCAAACATCTATTTACTACATTGGAATCACTCTACAAGCTAAAGTAAGGAAGATTCGGCCAGACAACGGGACAGAGTTCAAGAATCAGTGGATGGAGGCATTCTATCAAGAGAAAGGGATTGTTCATCAATTCACTTCTGCCTACACTCCACAAATGAATGGTGTTACTGAAAGGAAGAATCAGAGCTTAATAGAGACAGAAGGACAATGCTAGCAGACTTAAAACTACCTATTCAATTCTGGAACGAGGCAGTGGCTAATGCATGCTATACTCTAAATCGGGTCTTAGTGGTCAAACGTCTCGGAAAAACTTGTTATGAGTTGCTCCAGCAACGTAAACCCAATTTGGAGTATCTAGAACCATTTGGCGCTCCATGCATGCTATTAAAGAAAAATCGGACTGGGAAGTTCAGTGAGAAGGCAGAAGAAAGTATCTTTCTCGGCTACAGTATTCCAGAAAAGAGAATTTATAATAACTCAACTGGTTAGGTAGAAGTGTGGTGCAATATTGATGTTCAAAAATACACCACCCCCCTGCTGGAAAAGGACCGTCCTTCTTCTTTGATTATGACGGATTTTTCAAGTCCTTCAATCTACCTCCCTCCCATTCTAATGACGAGTTAGCTGCTCAAATGATGTACGATGTTCTGAACACTCCTACACGAGACTCGACATCATCGGTTCCATTAAAAGATACTTCTAGCCCTTCAGGGGGAGAGCTTGAGGTAGGTGAGTCCTCCTCTGATGATGAAGATGATGAAACTGCAGTTGTGGATCAGGAGGAATAGGTACCCACTACTGATAGTACACCTACATCTGATCGTGATGCAACTGGAACTTCTGAACCCCATACTCCAACAGCCACAGAGACTGAACCTGGGATTCAGAATCTGGAAAATAAAGTAGCAGTTCCCACCACTCCCGGAACACGAGTTAATGTCAATCATCCCCTGGACAATATCATCGGGATATTCTCTTGGGAGTTCAGACAAGAAATCCGCTTTACTCAGCTGATTATGATGCGGTCATGGAAAAAGGATACTTACACGATGGTGCTTATTGGTGTTTTGTGTCTCAAGTTGAGCCAAAGTATGTTAGCGAGGCCTTAAAGGATGAGGCTTGGGTAAATGCCATGCAAGAAAAACTCCTTCAGTTTAAGAAGGTAGCTGTCTGGACTCTTGTGGATAGACCAAAAGGTGCAAAGGTGATTGGCACTAAGTGGGTTCTTCGGTGTAAGAAGGATGACCAAGGGGTCATAATCAGAAACAAGGCTTGGCTAGTCGTTCAAGGGTTTAGGCAAGTCGAAGGCATTGACTACAATGAAGTGTTTGCACCTGTGGCAAGGATGGAAGCAGTTCGAATCTTCCTAGCCTATGCATCCTATATGAAGATCAAAGTTAATCAATTGGATGTGAAAAGTGCATTCCTTCATGGTGAGATCCGTGAAACGGCGTACGTCAGTCAACTCAAAGGATTTGAGGATCCTTATCAGTGGGATAGAGTTTATAAACTTGACAAGGCTTTGTACGGGCTTCATCAAGCCCCTCGAGCCTGGTATGAGAAACTCTCTACTCACCTCCTGAAACATGGCTTTCGCAGAGGAGTAATTGACTGCACGTTATTCATAAAAGAAAAAGATGGTGATTTACTACTGGTGCAGATATATGTGGATGACATAATCTTCGGTTCCAAAAACGAAGCATTATGTAAAGAATTCGAATCAGTGATGAAACCTGAGTTTGAAATGAGTGCCATGGGAGAAATAAAGTTCTTTCTGGGTTACAGATGGATCAGAAACCAAATGGCATCTTCCTGCATCAGACCAAATATGTAGGAGATATCCTTAGTCTGTTCGACATGGAGAATGCAACGGTTGCTGGAACTCCACTTGCCACGAACCATAATGTGGCACCCGATGAAAATGGTGATTTGGTAGATGCCACTATGTATCAGGAATGATCGGATCTCTGATGTACCTCATGGCTTCTCGTCCTGATATTATGTAAGCCACGTGTCACTGTTCCAGATATCAGACAAAACCAAAAGTGAGTCATCTGATTGGGGTAAAGAGGATCTTTCGTTATCTGAAGGGTACAACACTTGGGTTGTGGTATCCTCGTGATGATGACTTTGAGCTTACAGCGTATGGTGACTCGGATTATGGTGGTTGCAAGATGAATTACAAGTCAACAGCAGCTGGATGTCAGTTCTTTAAAAGACGATTAGTCACTTCGCAGTGTAAGAAGCAGACGTCTGTTGCTCTGTCAATATGTGAAGCTGAATACGTTGCCGCTGCAAGTTGTTGTTCACAAATCACTTGGATTCAACAGCAAATGTGGGACTACGGTTTGAAATTTTCTAACACCCCTATTTTTTAATAATTCTGCTGCTATTGCTGTCACTAAAAATCCGGTCCAACACCCAAAAACTAAACACATCGGGATTAAATATCACTTTATACGTGACTGTTTTGAAAAGCAATTAATCGATGTTGTTAAAATTAACATGGATTTCCAACACGCCGACCTCTACACAAAAGCTTTTGATAAACCTCGGTTTCTATATCTCTTAGAGGTTAATGGCGTTAAAAAAATGATGTGATTCCAGAAGAATCAAGTTCATAGTCTGACTCTATGTTTTATTTTTTAATTTTAATTTTTCTTTCTTTATTTTATTTTCCTTGTCTTTAAAAAATCCAAAAACACAAAAAGATTTTCGGTTTTAGAATTTTAGGGGGAGAATAGTTTAGTTTCAGTATTTAATTTCTTAAAAAATAGGGGCGGGCATATAAGCTGAAAGGAAAAGAAATCAAATCTGTGAGATTGATTCAAGTTTATGGAAAATGATAGTACACAGGGAACAAATTGTTTAGGACATCAAAAATACTTAAATGTTCAAAATGGTGTGTTAAAATTACAAGTCTGAGAATTCTAAGCAAAATAAAGGAGAAATGATAGTACACTAGTCTATTACTGAGGTTACATAGAGAAAGTAGGCCTAGAGGTTGCTAGTCCATTATATGATGTGTTAGTAGATTGAACACAATACATTAGTAGACTTCATTGGTGAATCAATATAAACTAAATCATTCACTAGGCTGTGGGTTTCCATCTTATCCCTGATTAACACAATCAACGCATTTCCAATAAGGGGTGAGGAGCAAATTAAACGCCACAAATGTGTGCGGACGACCATAAAAATGAGCAAAGCACATGAAAAAAAATGTGAAATGCAATCAAGCAAATGACTAATGTTGTTGCTGCGTTATGTGTAAAAGAAAATTGCTCTAACAAGAAGATGGGTTATGTGACTCTCGACTGTGCGATGACACTGACCTGAGGATAAGCACAACCTAAATATTCTAGAATTCATTGTTGTTTGCGCCTCTCTGCTATGCGATGGCACTGACCTAAGGCTTGACATCTCTTTGAAAGCTCTTAGAATAATTTCTTCTTGTCAAAAACCCGTAGACCACTCAAAAATATCCTGAGAAATGTTGATTACCATATAAGTGTGGGATCCACAAATGCTTGTTGAAATTAATAAACCTAAATAATCACCAATGTGAGTCAAAAATCTATGTATGGATTTAAGTGGACAAATATACTGTCAATCATCATGGCTGTTATCCTCGACAGTCAAAATCATTGTACGCTTCTTACAGTTCTAGTATGATTTCCTATAAGTGCTTTTGACTCTCAGACAAATAAAAATAAGTTAAACAAACATATACAAAAGGGTCCTAAATGATTATGTTTACACTTGTATGATTCCATATGAATCTTTCCAAAAATGATAAAAACAAATTGAGGCTATTCTGCTTAGGGGAAGAAATCAGTTAAATGATATTTAAGAGTTTTCAACCTACCTCAAACAAAAACATAAAAATATGTCCTGTTTTGTTTCAATTCAAGTTGTTTTCTGTCTTATTTATCAATTCTATGTCACATATCCGGTTAAAATCTTGGCTAATTGATCAAAGTGGGTAGCCCCAGTAGACCCATAGATCATGGAACAAATAGGGTGGGTAGGTCCAACCACCACACTACACGTATAGACGCGAACCCCCCTCGTTACCGTACGTGCGACTCTCACCGCAAATGGCTCGCACAAAGACTCTTAAATTCATCCCGAGCCTTTTCTTCCACTTCTCCTCTCCAATCCTCGATCTGAACTTGGCGGGCATTCTTTCCAGCCTGACTCAAATAGGAGGTGGGTTTGTTTGGTTTGAACATAGGCTCAAACATGAATTGAAGGGTCCTAGCTACGCCATGCGTTCAATAAACAATCTGGAAAGGAAAGCTGCAGGGATGACAAAAGGAGAGCGCTTTCCTGCACTTAAAAATCAAATAAATAAATAAAAAGGACCTAAGAGAAGAGCGTCTTCTCTTAGCTTTCTTCCTCCCGCACTCGCCGCCGTCCGGCCCGCGTTAGAGGGGAAGAAAAATGGAGAGAGAAAGAGCAGATGGATTCTATCCCCTGTATCGAACAGTCATTCCTATCTATTGATAGAAAGATCTGTTGGAACTTGTATGCCCAAGATACATACAAGATTGATGTGGTTAGTACGTTATGATCCAAGTCAGGTCATACCCAATAACAAGCTAAACAAACACCAATAAATATTTGTTTGTTGATGAGATCATACAAATATATATTGACACCATTTTAGAAATAGGTTTTCTAGAACTTTGCTTTTGTAAAAGAACAATTTTATATGGATAATTTATTCATTAGAAATTATTTGTTTCATTATTTAAGTGTGTTAATAATAACAAATAATAGAATGTTAATGTTATTTAAGTGGACAAATATACTGTCAATCATCGTGGCTGTTATCCTCGACAGTCAAAATCATTATGTGCTTCTTACGACTCTATTATGATTTCCTATAAGTGCTTTTGACTCTTAGATTAATAAGAATCGGTTAACCAAACATATATAAAAGGGTCCCAAACGATTATGCTTATACCTGTATGATTCCATATGGATCTTTCAAGAAATGATAAAATCAATTGAAGTTGTTCTGCTCGGGGGAGAAATCAGTTAAATGATATTTAAAAGTTTTCAACCCACCTCAAACAAAAACACAAAAATATGTCTTGTTTTTTCTTTAATTAAAGTGTAGGATTCTGTGTGCCCAAGACACTTAGAATATTAATGTGGTTAGTACGTTATGATCCAAGTCGGGTTATACCCAATAACAAGCTTAGCAAACACCAATTGATATTTAATTGATGATATGATCATGCAATTAAATATTTACACCAAATTTAGAAAATAGGTTTTCTAAATAAGTTGCATATGAGATGGAACAAATTATCAGTACATCTTGTTCAATTAATTTATTTGTAATGTTATTTAAAAGTGTTAAATAACATCACAAATTAATTATGGAGTGTATGGGTGATACAATT
>BJCO01364642.1:0-12245 GCA_018326465.1 Flaveria floridana
AATCTTAACTTTTTACGTCCAAATCATTGGTTTACCTTCCATGAAACCATTTCTACCCTTTTTACACGTTTTCATACGTAAAAATTTGACCTTTATGTGTTTCTTTGAAACTTTTTAAAACCCCAAACCCTAGAATCCGGGTTTGATCTACAGAAGGGCTTAGAGGTCGATTCTTACCTGGTTTTGTTGCCCCTTTCTTAGGTTTTGATGCTCCAACACCCAGATCTTCAATCCTTCAACCTTTGAATCTCCAAATCTTGAGTTTTGTTCACTTTCTCTCTCTACTTTCTCTCTCTACGAATTTTGGGGCTAGGGTTACAAATGCTGGAATGGAGCTGATCATGCATTGTTTAAGGGCTGATTAAGGGCCCTTAAACCCATTAAAACGTGGCCCATTAAGGTTAATTTGGTCTATAGCCCACTAATTTACCTTTTTTTCTTAATTTAACCCTCAAAAGCCCATTATTATTACATGGCTTGTTTCGGAAAATTTCGGGGCGTTACAACACATCCTCATACTACCGTCTTTCTTCTTAACAAACAAGATTGGATCACCCCAAGGAGAGATGCTCGGTAGGATGAACCATTTGTCCATCAACTCCTGAAGTTTAACCATTAGTTCCTTCATCTTCTGGGAACACTTCCGGAACGTCATGCATAACTGGTGCATCAGACAATTGTTGTATTGATGCGTCCACATCCTTTACGTAAGCCAGGTAGGTACTACATCCCCGTTTCATGCACTTCTCTACCACCTCCATCGAAATCACCTTCGGAACTGTAGTGGCGCGATTACCATAGACTGTCACCGAACTTCTATCGGGCGCAATTAATCGAATCATCTTCTTGCGACACATGATATTCGCCTTATAGGCTGCTAACTAATCCATACCTAGTACTACATCAAATCTGCCTATGGGCATCACAAATAGTTTAGCAGAGAACCTATGGCCTTCTAGTTCTATGTCACAGTCTTCTATTATATTAGAATTCTGGTAGTTACCAATAGCAGTTTTTACATCAAATGACTCATCAATACTTCTACTACTAACAGGAAACTTAGCATAGAAAGTAGCAGAAATGAAACTCCTACTACCACCAGAATCAAACAATACAAAGGCACAAGTTTGGTTTACTAAAAACATATCTAACATGATATCGGGGTCTACCCTGTTCTCTTCCCGCATCATCATGAATGCTCTAGCAGTTGCCCTCTGCTCCTCATTCTCTGTCCTCTTCTTCACCCCAGAACTCTCGCCCCTTGGCTTCTTGCAATCCCTACTCACGTGTCCCTCTTCACCACAGCTATAACACCTTAACACCTTACAATCCCTTATGATGTGACCGGGCTTCCCGCACATGAAGCATACATTTAATCCCAACCTACACTCACTAGTATGCTCCTTCCCACACTTACCGTACCTCTTTACCCCCAAACCTGCTATAATCACCCATCGATCATCCACCCTTGCCTTCTTGTCATTTGGGGTGAAACCACCACGCCCTACCCGTTTCCCGCTCTAGTTCCTGTCACAACCACCCATCTTCTTCACCTCAACCACCGCCACCTATCTCTCATCATATGGCCTCCCAGCCAGATCCACTACCGACCTAAAAGTGCTTGGTCGGGAAGCAAGCAAATGCCTGCGGATATCAGCCACAATCCCTCCACATACCTCTTAATCTTCCTCGACACCGGCGTAACCTGATCCGGCACCACCCTCGCCATTTCGTTAAACTTGGTGGTGTACTGCTGGTGTGTCATGGCGCCCGCCTCTAGTTACAAGAACTCCCTTTCAATCTTATCGAGTTCTCGATGAGCACAAAACTCCTCAATCACCAGCTCCTTCAGCTCTAGACACCTCATTCTGCCAATAGCCCTGCTACCCTCAGCCTGGACAATGTTATCCCACCAGCACAAAGCTAAATCCATAAACGAGTGGGTAGCGAGCGAACTTCACCTATTGATCCTCCCGGCACTCGCTAATATCAAGTACCGCCTCTATCTCCCTAACCTATCGATGAGCAGAAGTAGAATTTCCATTCTCATCAAACATTGGGGACCTGCACCTTTGAAATGCCTTGTAATTGCAGCCCCGTGCAGTTTCCTACACAGTCTCCTCCTCTTCATCATCACTAGAGGCCACCGTCTCAGCCTCCGGTTGCTCTCTTTCTTCTCTCTCAACGGTCTTCCTCTTTTCCCTCTTCTCCTTCTTTTCATCCTCCCTCACTGCCCGAATGACTTCAATCACTACAGACTAGTAGGATAGTCTGCATGACTTGGTGAACCTCCTCAACCACAGCCTCCTTCACTGAGGCTCTCAGGTTTGCACTCTCATCACCACCTTCCTAATGATGGACCTTAGGCTCTTCAGGTGCCGTTTTAGCAGCTCTAACCCTATTCCTCGTGACATGCAGTCCAACACCACGTCCACCACGTACTCCACCTCTAGAAGCATTTGATGATCTACCACTGGCCATCTCTAGTCACTATAAGATTTAAACACCAATACGATCATTCAAGGTAATAGCTCAGTTTATGTTAAGTATAGTAAGTCCCTAATTACAGTGGCAAGTTAAGAAAAGAAATACCTGATAGCACGTAGCTACTCGGGCTGGCATCCCTCCATTTGGTCCCATTCTCAGTTTAAGTTCAGATTTTTGAAAATATTTACTCATTTCTCTTAAACTTTGGCTCTGATACCAACTTGTAAGGCCCTATTTCCAGAGACCTCACAGTTGGACGATCATAGCATTATTATATAAAATAATACATATTTCCTAAACTGTTGCAGCGGAATTAAGTTAACAAAAACCATTCATTTCATTAATAATCACTGTTGTTAAGCAATACAACCTTGTTTCATAAGTTACAAAAGGATCTTTTAATTGCATTACAAAACAACAATATCACTAAGCATGAATGGATGCCAGTCTAGCCCTGACGAGTAACTTCCCCCATGCGCCATCCTTAGCAATAATTATCTGCCAACTAAAAATACATAAAAGTCAGCGTTGCTGAGTGAGTTCTAGTTTTGTAAGTATTAAAATACCTTGTAAGATTTATATACGAAAATATCCTTTTTGAATAAAATACATTACATTTATGTGCGAACACATATTATACGTACATCCAGATAGTATTCAATATTATCATCATTATCTTTCTCATTCTTCCTTTCATTATTATCTTTCACTTCCCTTTTGGACCAATATGAAATACCCCGAACATTGTGCACGAAGCTGATACTGGGCAGAAGTCTATAAATAGACCCCTAACATTGTGCATGAAATGTGACCCAGTACCCAGGGTATGCTACAAGGGTCATGTCAATCTTAAAGGTTGATTGGGTGTGCATCCTTCGTGTTAGTTAAACCGTACACAGTTGAGCTAACGACAACATAGTCGTGCACCTCCATTCAATTTGCTTGTAAGAATTTCATTTATTCATTATGTTCCAACTTTCATTAACATTAATCTTTTACTTGATTGATAATAATACTTTACCTATACGAGCATAAACATATCACATAAAGTCACATCATAATATAATATCAAACACAAGAACAGCCCAAAAACAATACAATAAACAAATATAATCAACAAGTCAACCGAGGTCAAACCCTAAAATTTTACATTTCCTAAAATTTCAGAAAATTTTCTAAGTGTTGTAGGCACATGAGTACTTCTTGGGCGCATTAGCACTATGTAGGCGCATGAGCCTACACTTAGGCGCCTGGGGACCAATCCTAGGCGCATAGGGTGCTGTTCAGGCGCATGACTAACATTTATGCACCTGAGTAGAATGGTTGGGCGCATGGGGTACTGTTTGGGAGCATGGGCGAACACTTAGTATATCCAGGTAAATTTTCAGGCGAATGAGGACTATTGGGGTGCATGAACTTCACTTAACTTTTTCTAAGGCAAAGTTTCAAGTGCATGGGCCCTATTTGGTCGCATGACCAGCTGTTATACATATTTCTAAATAATATTCAGTCCCAATCAACTTTCTAACATGCTTACACCATAAATCTATCAAAGAATCAAAACAAACATAAAACCATAAAACACAAGAGTTTATACACATATACATACAGGTACATATTTAACAGTTTTAAAAACATTTTTACATGCATTTTTCAGCCCCAAAGATGTTTAAAAACACATAAAACCAGGGTTCTAGAACTCACCTAAAGTAGTCTTCAAGTAAAACTCCACCGAACTTGAAGGTATCAAGAGTTCAAACACCTAAAACGCAACCAAACAAACATCCAAGCACAAAGAACACATAAAAATCAGTTTTATGGTTGAAAGCTCAACAAAACCAAACAAATTATGCAAGAAATACTTACCAAGATCCAAAAACAGCTTCTTCTTCTTCTTGAAACATAGAGAAACCCTTTTCTTCTTCTTTCTTTCTTCTTCCAGTCGAAAATCAGCAGGTGGTTAAGAAGTGGGCGGCCATACTTCAAATATTAATAAAACATTTAAGTTTTGTACTTTTTACATATAGCCATTTCCAATTTTTCTCTTTTTCATTCTCTTCAAGATACTTTTCCTTTCCTTTTATTTTGACAAGAATTTCAGGTGTTACACCAACTTCCATCCTTCAAAGCCTCATCATATTTCTTCGGCTCTATCTGGGACAAGAAACAAGAGTATAGACAATCATTTTTGTCATGGGTTTGTCCTCTTGTCCTCACCCCCTTTTCAACATCTCCAATGATGTTTGTGGTGGGGTGTGACTTGTGGATCCTAAGTTGAGGGATCACATCAAATTGATTAGACAGATCTAATTGAGAAGCTTAGATCTCGCAATAAAGAGAAGCTTAGATCTAGCAATAAAGTGTCTCCAACCACATCAGCACATTTATCAAAAGAAGTTTGATTCAATGAGTGTATGACATCATTGATGTTGTCTTCAATAGAGTGGTTATTAGCATCAAGAAATTATTGATCACTGTCACCACTACCATTCCTCCTATATTTGAAGATCCTTCATTTTGTTTTGTGCCTCTGAGCTAGAATTTTCAGGCACTTCAGATGTATCAGCTTGATATGTCATTGTTATGCTGATAGGAACTTCACTTGCAAGGTTAGTTACCACTGGAGATGAAGTAGTAGTCTTGTTTTATCTTCTCAGCTCAAATCTTGGGTCATGATCTTCTGTTGATGTGTTACCCATAGATCCTGAAACATGTTCACAAGATTTGTTAAAATAGTTGGTAACTAAATCAAGATTAAATAGCTAGTCAGGACTAGAACCTTTCACATAGGGAGTGTGCTCATTGAAGATCACATTGGCTGATTCTTCAACTACTCTAGTTCTGAAATTTTATACTCTATAAGCCTTAGCTTAGGAAGAGTTTCCAATAAAGTGTCCATCATCTGATTTCTCAGCAAACTTGGCTACTTGATCTTTGGTATTCAAGATGGTGTATGGACATCCAAATGATCTGAGAAAACCAATAAAAGGTCTTCTTTCGTGCCACAGTTCATAAGGAGTCTTACCATGAGTCTTGACTTCTAAAACTCTATTCCGCACATAGCAGGCAGTGTTAACTGCCTCTTCCCAAAAGGTGATGGGCAGTTTAGAGTCAGACAACATTGTTCTTACATCTTTAATAAGTGTCCTGTTTCTCCTCTCAACAACACCGTTTTGCTGAGGAGTCTTGGGAGCACTATATTGTCTTGAAATACCCTTTTCATCACAAAATGTGTCAAGGATTTGGTACTTGAATTTAGTTTCTGATCACATCTCATGATCTTGACCTTATGATCACTTTGATTCTCAATTTTCAGAATGAAGTTCTTCAAGATCTCAGGAGTCTCATCCTTAGTTCTAAGGAAAAAAAAACAAGTGAATCTTGTGAAATCATCTGTGATCGCTAAACATTATGAGGTCCTACCTTGACTCATTACACTAATGGGTCCAAAGAGATCCATGTGTAATAAGTGTAGGGCAGTAGTGATAGAGTTTTTTTCCTTTGGCCTATGAGACACCAAGTTTTGTTTCCATTACAGGCGTGCAACATAGTGATCATCACTTGTAAACTCTTTCTTTGGCATTCTAGTTACCAAATCATTCTTAATTAACTTATTCATATTCTTAAAGTTTTCATGGAACATTCTTTTATACCAAAGGAAATGACTCATCACTATTTGCTTTAAATAGAAAGCAAGAAACTTCTCCTAAAGGGGATGTTTCCTTCAAATCCATCTTGTACATGTTCCTTTTCCAGGGTGCTCTTAGTAAGATATGCTCTTGAGGAATGAACTCCTCGGGCTTGAGAACAATGCACTCATGCTCAGTGAAGAGCATGTTATGTCTCTGGTCATAAAATTAGGATACACACAGTAAATTTTACCCAATCTCCTTAACAAAGTTTACCATCTTAATACTGAGCTTACCATTTGTGACCCTGCCTCTTCCTGTAATGTAACCTCCAGCATCTCCTCCAATAGCAACTGGCCCTCAATCAATTCTCTCAAAGTTTTAAAGCAAAGAGCCATTGCCTGTAATGTGCCTGGAACAACCACTATCAATAATCCATACATTCCTCTTGGTCTTCAGCTATTCCTGCACAATAAAAGAGAGTTAGTTACATTTGGAAACCCAAGCCTTACATGTCTTGGGTTCTTAAAAATGAACTGAAGACAATGCAACCATAATTGATCCTATGCTAAAACTTTGGGGATCATTTGCAGTTGTTAGTGAAGAACTCTCAATCATATGGTTTTTTTTATCTTGCACACTATCTTTGGAAGATTAGACTTGACCTTCAATACTTTGGAAGTTTTTACAACTTTGGAAGTTTTGGAGACTGACCCTTCGGAAAATCCTGCTTTCACTGTAGCAAGCTTCAGTGCTTCGAAAGCATTCCTTTCTTTCAAGGCCAAAAGATCTTCCGAATGCAATTTTTCACTTGTCTTCATTTTCATTTTGAAGCTTTCGAAAGAAACACAACTTTCTTCCGAAGCTTACTTCTTCTTGTTCCTCTCAGAAGTCTTCTTCCTTATTATGTCAATTCTACTTTTGGGATTATAGAAGCAATCCTTAGCAAGATGAGAGGTACCGCCACACATAATGCAGTCAATTTGCTTTCTTCTGAGGGTCTTCTGATGAATGGAAGACTGAGGTTGATCACTTTCCATCTCCATCCCCATCCTTTCAGATATTGTAGCAAGCCTCCTAGGGTGAAGCTTGCCTTTGGAGGTAGATGGTTCATGTTGTGTAGCAGTGTTACATAGCTGATCAGCCTTCATTCCTTCACAGGGATGAATTAGACATGAACTTTAACTCTTGGTAATAGAGTTCAAAGTTGTCTCCACAGCCTTCACCACTTCAAAACCTGCAGAGATAAAAACTTGATTCTGCTTGAAGTTGAAGGTAGCATTGATCTCTTGAGCTCTCTTTAATCTCCTCTTAGCTGCTCGGATCAAGTTCTTCATCTTTGACTTTTTCATCCCTGACTTCTTTCTCTCCTCAAAAGAATAGAGGCCCTTATTAGGATGATCTTCTTCACCCTTCCTAGATCTATCCTTCACTATCTCCTCGTCATCTTCTTCATCACTAGGATCTATGGATGGAATCTTATCTTAACTAGTTTCACACCTAGGAGATCTTACAGACAATAGAGTGTGTGGAGGAGCTATCTCACTAGATCACAGTCCCTGTTTGTTTTGATAACATACTTTGGCATGCAGGGATGAGAATATTATGTTATTGAAGGTCTCTTCTTCAAGAACATGTTTCTCTACCTTGGTTTTGCTGATCACAAGCTCAACTTGGCACTCAGTTAACTTAGTGATAAGATCTTTGATTTGAGTCATGTAGTTGGTATGTTCATGTTTAAGAGTTGAAATGGTTTTCTTTAAGTGTTTTATTTTTAACTTATACTCATTTTCAGCTCTTTTGAAATCGGATTTTAAGATGTTCATGGACTCGAGATCAGATCTCATCTGTAAGTTATAGGACCTATATCTATTTACTTTAGCCAGGAAATAAAATATTATAAAAACAGGAGTTAATTACGCAAATGATCCCTGTGGTTTATTAAAAATAACATGTTTGGGTACTAAGGGTTTTTATAACAGGTAGGGGTATTGTGTTTTTAATTTGTAACAAGTTAAGGTATTAACACTAATAGAAATATTTGTTTTTTTATTTGTAACAGGTAGGGGTATTATGTTTTTAACTTTCTTACAAATTTCATATAATTAATATGATATAGAAACAAAGAAAAGTGTTTATTAAGTTTTTTTATTTATTAAAAATATAGATAACTAAAAGAGGTATCAATAGTTAAAAACTAGTTTATATATTCTGATATTGTTAATTTAAACACAACCTTTCCTTTCTATGTTTTGGAATCTTTTTCACCAATAAGACAATAACAATAACAAAGTAAAGTGATTCTATAATATATATAAATGTATAAAACATTAAGGTATGTTTTATTCTAAAATGCTTGATTATGAATAAATCAGGAATTTATATGTAAACAAGTAATGTGTATAAAAAAATTCTCTTACACTTTTTACTTTTTGTTCAACAAGTGGTTTTGAGGAGAGGACATAAGGTTCATGCTAGACATATCGACCAATACAATTCCATTGTTCACACAATTTTCGAGATTGTTCCATCTTGAACTCATTAAACAATGCAAAGTAATTGAATTTTACGTTCTTTCACCATTCTAAAATCAAGTATCGATGAAGGACGTAGGTAACTCTTGGGTTTGGGCTTTGGACACAGACATTGGTTTCATTATATATCAATTTGCAACAAAATTGAAAGTCCCTTTAGTCCTTTTTTTACATAGATTTGGAACTCTTGGATCCGAAATAAAGTTAATTTATTTTGGCAGGCTAAAATGGATTGAATGCTATAGTTATGAGTATTCAGTTGTATTATCAAACTAAAGTTTGTAAGTATTAGCTCATGGTCGAGTTAAGTTTCTAAGGGTTTTTTATATCTTTATATATTATAACATAAATAATTAATATTCATCTAATTTTTATCATTTAACATGATATTTGAGCCTTAGGATTCTAGTGTATGTTTGTCACACCACCATCAAAATACAAACGTTATTTATCGCCAACAAGTTCAAACGCTAGACAGGGCGGTATGCCGCCACCGTTGTCGTCTTCCACTTCCGTTTCTCAATTTAGTTACTTTTTCTCTTTTAAATAAAGCTTCATCGTCATCGATTTGAATAAAGCTTTGTTATAGGTTAAAAACTCAATTACACTAATTCTTATATTATTTTTCGAGACAATGTTATTTCTCGACAATGCCAGCATCAAAACAGTCACAATACGCCACTTCAATGGCCACCGCCACCACGCGCGACCTTTTATTGACCAGTGAAGGTGCGTTTTTCATCATCTGGTGGCCGAATTTTCTAGGGTTGCTCAGATTTAGTTGTCACACCTTTATTTCATATTTGTTTTTAATTCATGTGGGATTGAGGATGTTAAGGTTTTCTCCATGGCTGATAAGTACAACTATATTGATGATGCTATAACACCATCTCAGCCACCAAGTCACTCACCCGCCATCCTTTGTCAAGCCGCTTAGCCAACTCCCAAGTCGCGAGCCCCCTACATGATTGTGGCCTTAAGCTGCTGGTTATCCCTCAAGCCCATTGCGCAAACAAAACACCCATGTTATTTGTTGTAGGGTCCATCTTTTTGTTCACCATAGGGGGGCTCACTGGAATAGTTCCGACAAATTCTCTTTCCTCTCCTTTCAATTGAGCCACTTGTATAGGACTATAATTAACTAGCTATCAGTCGCTTTGTCCTTCGTTTGGAGGACTAAGGTCCATCGCTTATTGTTGTTGCTCATTACGGATGTGAATTCGCATACGAGTCCCTATAAGGATTATAAAAAAAACTGAATGCAGATCGTAGATAAATGATTATAACAAGCAAAGTATTGATTAGTGGGTAAACTATGAATTAGTGGGTGTACGTTTTGATTTCCAAAATGAAGCAAATTTCTCTTATTCTTTTTTTTTTTTGTTTTGTTTTGTTTTTTTAGCCTAAGCTTTTTGTTTTCTTTAGCTTGCCACTGAGGAGTATTGGATTTTATTACCAAGCTAAGTTTTATTTGTGTGAGCAGTTAAGCATATTTAGGTTTGTAGGTTTTGTTGTGATATTTATATATCGTACGCCAACTATTTAATGATATTCTTCATCTTTTTACCAATAGTGAGGGATATTACCTTTGCATCGGATCTTTATAGTTTAAGTTGGGATTTGGCTCAAACATTAGACCACATCCTCGCTTCTAGCCCTACTACGATGAATATTTGGGGTTTTGTAAGTAAATGGTTTAACATTCCCTTAGACCACTCCTTTAGGGGAAGCTTGTTCGTTCACTCGGGTGATTTTGAAATTAATAAAATAACAAATCAATTTAAATGCGCGACTAGGTTGCTGGATCGAATACCGGTTTTCACTGGTAGTTTTTTGTATCCAATTATCCAATTATCTACTCCACATTTTATGCTCCACATCTTTTATTTATTTTTAGACTACAATGACACATGTTAAATTTTAATTGGTTTATCTTGTTTTAATAAAACTTATCATCTAAAAAATCTAACAGTATCGATTCAAAAAAAAATTAAAATCACAATTCAGTTTTACTCTATTCATAAGGTTCGTAATATTAATATATTTCTATACCACTTCTCATTCTCCATTGATAATCTCTTTTCAGTTTCTTATTTGTTCGAAAAAGGTTATTTTTAATTTGTTATTCGTTTTCAAAAGAATAATATTAATAAAAGTCATTTTTATTTTATAAAAAAATTAGTTCGGTTGAGTTGTTATTGAGAGTGAAAATAAATTAGGTTTAGATACAGGCAAGAAATAAAAAGGTGTTTCAAGACAAACATCCTTCGGCGCTTAGGGTGATGGACGGTGTGAAGTATTCCTTATTCTGGTGGCTAAAACATAGAGCTCGAATGAATGAGTTGAGTAGCATACATGGTGTAACTTTTCATTTTCTAGTTTCCGATTGTAATCGTTTTGTTTTTGCTTTATATTAATGCATAAAATATTTCAGCCGTTCAAAAAAAGTTTGAAAAAGAGATTCATGCTTTCCTAGTCAAAGATTTGCTCTAAGCTTACAATGTCATTCTAGGAAATAACTTGAAGAAAAAACGGTTCACGCGTTCATACTCGCATCATGTTGGGGCATTTGGAGGGCTCGAACTGAAAAACATTTCTACTTGAAGATCATATTACTATTAGTTTAGGGAATTATTCTACAGATAAAGTCTCTCTCATCTTGTGGGTAAGGAGTAGAGCTGTACAAAAAGTTCGTGGCTCGATGCTCGCTCGAAGTTCGCTCGAGAAAAGCTCGAAAAAAGCTCGGCTCGAAAAAAGCTCGTATCCAAACGAGCCGGCTCGGCTCAGCTCGAATTCTAAACGAGCCGAACTCGAGCCAGGGTTATTACTATTAGTTTAGGGAATTATTCTATAAATAAAGTCTCTCTCATCTTGTGGGCAAGCATAACAATATTGATTGATGTCATTGGCGGGCTTTTAATTTTATCAAGAGTAAATTACGCTTTTCGTCCCTGTGTTTGGTCATTATAACGCTTTTAATCCAATAGTTTAAAAACGCCCGATTTAACCACTGTGGTTTAAATTCTGTCACAATCAGATCCACTTTTGTAACGTCGTCCACTGTGGCCGTTAGTCAACCCACATGTGCCCCTCACGTGAGGGGCATTTTAGTCTTTTTACGTCAAATTCTTACCCCCTTCCATTTCCTTCTATATATTTAAATCCACTGTGGTCGTTAGTCACCCACATCGCCGTCCATTTCTCATCTTCTTCCTTTCTTTCTCTCTGGTACATCAAGAACCATGGACAAGCAGAAAGTGGTTATGTGTTGTTGTGGTTCTCCAACCTATATTCGCACGTCATGGACATCAGCAAACCCTGGTCGTCGTTTCTACTGTTGTGCAAGCAAGGTAGGTCGATTCTAGGTCTTGTAGGTCAAATCTACTGTTGTGATTATGCTTTTGGCGTAATTTTTTAGGGATCAAGTTTTGGATTTGTTGCATGGAAGGATCCTCCAATGTGTCCAAGAGCAGCTGAAATCATACCTGGACTTTTGAAAAACATGAACAAGCAGGAAGAAATTGCAAAAAGTAATGCCAGTGAAATTAGGAAACTAAAAGTTGTTTTAGTTGTTAGTTGGGTGTTGTTCATCATG